>PVJI01031333.1:0-13230 GCA_004026765.1 Micronycteris hirsuta
CCTGACATCTTGATGTTTGAAAGAGAGATTACTGAACGAGAGGGACATCCCACCCAGTGTGCCTTTTTCTGTCTATAGGAATGCGGTGTGTGTGCTTTCAAAAAGAATATGCACACAGAGAAGATAATCTCCATGATATTAGACTCTATTATTTATACTGCACTAATAGAATTTAGATGTCTGACCTCAAAAAGTAACTTAACCTCTCTTTGCTTCAATTTCCTTATTTTTAAATTTGGGCTACAATAGTACCTACTTCATAGGTGATTGAAAAAATTAAATGAGCTAATAAATGGGGTCTGGCACAAATAATGCCCCTGTTTCATTACAAAATCTTTTATTACAAAACCGTAAGCCTATAAGCCTATAACATAACAATATTACACTCAAGCACCCCATATGACATTTTAGGTGAAATGCTCAAATTAAAACTATAAACTATTACACTCATATTATTACCCTACCAACCACACTCACGTGGGCCTTACCTTTGCTGGACCCTGTATATTAAAGAGCTTGAAATGAGGATGGCAGACCATGGTCAGTGGGCCAAATCCAGTCAGCCGCCGGTTTTTATATGACCCATGAGTAAAGAATGCTTTTTAATATTTTTTTAAATGACTGTATTTGAAAATGGTTATATATAAGTTCGTACATCATAGCCTCAATTTTGCTCCTGGATCCATAAAGCCTAAAATGTTTACTTTCTGACCTTTAAAGAAAAAATTTGCTGATCCCTGGCATAGAACAGTGCCTGGCACATTGTAAGTGCTTTAAATGTCTAAGCCATTATTAATAGTGTTATTTATTACATCACAGTATGTCATACCAAACTGTACTCTCATGCTCCCTGAATTAACTGCTAAAGCCAAAGAAAAAGACCTCAGTGTTACTGGAACGTTCATCCAGCCGTTGCCCCGGCCTGCTCTGTAGGCTCCTGAGAGTCCGGCGCGTGGTCCTTTTAAGGTGCTCTGACAGTGCCGTTCAAGAAGCGTTCATTCCAAACTCCAGAGGTGAGATGCTGTCATCCTTATGGATCACTTATTTACCGAAAATTTGGGAAATGGTCTCTGTGTCCTTTTTCAACCATCAGGAAATAGAATTCTCCTGAGTTCATAGCTGGACAGAGCAGTATTTAAATTTCATCCCCAAGGATAAAGGGCACCAGCTTCCTTAGATTCTTGCTTGATTCATTTAAGGGTATAGAATGCCTCTATAGGAATTGCGCCAATTCATGTTTTTCAAATTTCACCAAGGGAGTCAATTTCTAACCTTCATCATGCTAGTTCACAGAGTACTATTTATTATTCACTTACAGAAATCCACTTCACAATGAAACACTACTCAGTCATAAGAAAAGATGAAATACTCCCATTTGTGACAATTCATGGATGGACCTTGACAATAGTATGCTAAGTGAAATAATTCAGTCAGCAAAAGCTAATAACCATGTGATTTCACTTATATGTAGGATATAAAACCAAAACTCATGAACATAGACAGCAATGTGGTAGTTGCCAGAGGGAAGAGGGTGGGGGGTGCAGGGGGCTCTAATATAGGGTGACTAAAGATGATCTGACTGTAGATGGTGGGCACATGGTGTGATATACTGGTCTAGCATCACAGAAAAGCACACTTGAAACCTACATAATTTTATTAACCAATGTCACCCCAATAAATTTAATTAACAAGATAAACCCCATTTCTGGTGTTGCATATGCAAATATAAAAGTATTGGTTGTTGATCAAAATGTAGAAATCAGATACCACCACACATCTGATAGAATGGTTATTATCAAAAAGAAGAGAAATAACAAGTGTTGGTGAGGATGTGTAGAAAAGGGAACGCTCATGCACTGTTGGTAGTGTTGTAATTGGTGCAGCCACTAAAGAAAACAGCATGGAAGTTTCTTAAAAAATTAAGAATAGAACTACCATATGATCCAGCAATTCCTCTTCTGGGTACTTATAAGAAGAATATGAAAACACTGACTCTAAAAAATATATGTACCCCTATGTTCATTATGGCATTCTTTATAATAGCCTAGATAGGGAAACAACCTGGGCTCATCAACAGATCAATGGATAAAGGATATTTGATATAGACATACATACCACACACACTGGGATATTACTCAGCCATAAAAGAGATAAAATACTGCCATTTGCAAGAACATGGATGGGTTTCTAGAGTATTATGCTAAGTGAAATAAGTCAAATGGAAAAGGATAAAAGCCATACATTTTTCACTCTTGTGAAATATAAAACAAAAAAGAAACAAACTCATACATATGGACAACAGATTGGTGGTTACCAGAAGGGAGACTGGGGAGGGGGCAAAATGGGTAAAGGGGGGCAAATACATGCTGATGGATAGAAATCCGACTTGTGGTGGGCATGCTAGAGTGTCATCAGACACTGAATAATACTGTTGTACACCTGAAACTTACCGCATTTTTTGGACCATAAGATGCACCTAGGTTTTAGAGGAGGAAAATAGGAAAAAAAATTTTTGAAGCAAAAAATGTGGTAAAATATTTAATAACATAAATAACATTCAGACTATAAGTCAGCTACATTCGGACTAAAAGACTCACCCCCATTTTCCTCCCAAATTTGGGGAAAAAAGTTCATCTTATAGTCTGAAAAATATGGTATATAATGTGATTATATAGTTATACCTCAATTAAAAATAAAATTTAAATAAATAATGATCAGTAGCATGGCCTGAAAAAAAAAAAAGACAAAGAACAGGTCTCTTATAGCACCACCTTTGGAAAATGGTTTTCCTGTTTAGAACATTAGCATATCATCCAATCTATGGAAAACAGCATGGAGGAATTCCTCAGAAATATTAGGAATAGGACTACCATATGATCCAGCAATTCCTCTTCTGTGTATTTATTGGAAGAACATGCACATACTAGTTTGAAAAGATACATGCATTCCCTGTATTTATTACAGCATTATTTGTAGCATATCCAGATTAGCATTTGGGTTATGGTCTAGCCTAAGGAACATACTCTGTCACTTTGCATATGCTGCAGTGTTTAAACTGAATTATTGACATTGAAAATTGCCTTTTTAGAAAATATTTGCTCTATGTGGTTTGTATCTGAGCTTGCAAGCTTCTAGGTATCTGCTAATATCTATGTACAATTTCTAAACGTATTAACTTAGAATAGCATTTTATCTAAAAAAACAAAGCAGGAAAGCATCAGTCTTTTGTAAAGTTGGCTGATTATGTGTTTAAAAATCAGTAGTTATTTAAAGTGCACTGCACCAAACTTGGGACATATTTTAAAGACCACACTATGCTCTTTTCTGAAGAGGATCTGTTATTATTCCCAAATATATTTTATATTCTAATGTGTGTGTGTTGCGGGGGCGGTGAAGGAAGAAGTGGGTTGGAGGGAGAAAGACAATAGATAAAGATCTATTCAAGAAGTGAGAGTGTTAATATTCTGTAAGCCAGAAAGAAATACAGCAGGAAAAGGAGGAGGAGGAAGAATAGAAAGCTGGGATATTTCACTAGTGTAGAAACTGGCAGAAAGTTTTTAATAAATTGAAATGTTTTAGACAAGATACGTGTATACCTAGGAGATGAAGATACAGTATCCTGGAGATAGCATGGTTGTTGTGGTCAGATCTTCATATATCTTGATTATTCCCCACCTGGATTGTGAGGTCCTGAGACTGAGAACCTAGCCTTATATTCTTTTTACTTCTCAGTCTCTAGCACGGTGCTCACTCACCTGTGATACTCAGCTGTCGGTGTTGATGACGGCTCTCACAATGACTCTACAAGAACATAGTTTATATGAATTTAGTTGCAATTCTCAGAGCTCTTGCTTCACTCCTCTACCCCCCTTTTGGCGGCAAGAGGTCATCCAGTTTTATTTAGAAGCTGCTGGCCATGTGATGGAAAGGCCTACGTGGTACGAAACTACAGCGGTTCAGTTCATTCACAAAGAACAAATAAGTCTTTAAGATTCACTAGAGTCTGAACTTTTGTGAACTCCCATTCCATATGTAGCAAATCAATATCATCCCCAAATCAAAATCACTTCTTTATATGTGAACCCATCATGCAATATTTACAGAACTCCACACTTAGAAATGTTCCACTCTTCCAACACAATTAGTGTCAGCGGCCTGGCAGAAGGCATGATGGACTTTTCCGAGTACAAGATGCATGTGGGTACAATCAACTCAGTGTCCTGGGCATAAAATACAGGCTGCACTTTTGCCCCCCTAAGATAAGACACAACACACAGGGAGGTGGCACTGCCTGTCCAGAAGGGCCTGGGCGCTGACTGCACCCTGAGACAGGCAAAATTCAGACAAGCAGGAGTAAACTTTACCAGGAAAATAAATACCCACCGACTTCTTGTCCATTTCACATGCAGGGAAACTTAAAGCCAAGAGGAGAAACGATCTAAATGCAAGTCAAACCCTCCAGGGGTGTCCAACCTGTGGCCCACGGGCCACATGCAGCCCAAGATGGCTGTGAATGCAGCCCAACATGAAATCGTAAATGTACTTAAAACACTGAGATCTTTTGTGTGTGATTATGTGTTGCAATGTATTTAATGTGTAGTCCAGAGATGCCAAAAGGTTAGACAACCCCATGGGAGGATAAAACTCTTCCATGATCTGGTTGCTGGATCAGTTCTCTGTCTAAACACACGGGCCCTTCTCCAAGGCCCTGGCTGCAAACACTGGCCATGTTTTTCCCTATTCTGCCTCTGGACAGGGCTGGGCACCCAGGACACCCACTGGCGGTGACCATGAGTGTGCAGAGTGGGAGGCAGAGATGGGTCCATGCCCCATCTCTGATGGTCTGCCTTTCCTGTTAGGGCCCTTCCTGTCCCCAAACTGCTGGCATCGCCTGTCTGGCACCTACAGCCACAGCCCCAGACCCAAGCACCACTCCCTGTAGCTGTCAGACTAAATCCCAGAGTCTTGGATCCTCTAGGAACCACATCCCGAATCCTAAAGCTGATACTTTACTTAAAATTAAGTCTGTTTATTGGTAAGTTGAGAACAGAGGATGGCTGAAATGGAGTCTCTGAATCTCCCAACCTCACACCACTCCCAAGTCCCTACCTTTGGCCACATAAATACTGGGATGTGGGGCTGCCAGGGCTTGTTATTTTAGTGACCTTCTCTACTGTATGTCACTGCTTTTCTAGTCACAACATTCATCTGCACCAAAAATGGGGAGTGAGAATGGTAGACTGGAGCAAGCAGGCTTCCTTCAGATGTGCACTGCTCCCCACCTAGCAGGAGGAGGGCTCCCCTGAGCTGCCCAGGGAGATAGTGGGCTGGGAGAACCCAACCCTGTGAGCGTCCTGCATGGCACCCCGCTGCATCCATAGACACATGGGCCCTAATGGTGTGCAGGCTGTAGAACAAGAGGGCAGGAGGGTCAGAACTGCAAACCCCTGCACTCTGGCAAGGGTCCAGCATGACCCCAACACTGTTATTCCAGGGGCCGCCTGACATACCCTTGGAGGGTCATGGAGATCAGCGGTTGCTTGGGCCAAGGCTGGGTCAGGAGAGCCAGGCCAACCACACTGCGTTCTGACAGCTATGCTGCAGGTGGGGACCACCCAAGGTGGGCAGACCAGCACCAGCCTCTCCAGCACAGGTGGGCCTCCACGTTGACCTCCCAGGTGCAGTAACAGGGTACCAAGAACACCAATGGGACAAACATCTCTTCTCTAACACACTACTGGGACAGGGCCCTAGACATGCTTCATTTTAAGAAAGCCCCAGGCAAGCCCAGGGCTGAGGTATGTAAGAGCAGAGGTAGAGCTTCCCTCCCTGGAGAAATGACCACTTTCCCACACACAGGCATGCAGGCCTTCCCCTGCAGGAGCAGCCGAAAGCTGTGAACAAAGCTGTCCCCATCCCAGCCAGTGTTGGTCAGCTGCTTGAAAGTCTTGGTGAGCTTCTGCACAAAGCTGAGGGAACACCATGGGCTCTAAAGAAATGGTGCTTCCCTGGGAGGCAGAGGTGCTAGGAAAGGTCCGCAGGGTGAGGCCGGGCTAGTGGGAGAATCTTAGGCAAAGGGAACTGCGAATGTTTCAAAAGCAGGCTCAGGACAAAGCAAGGCCATGATGGGCTGCCTGAGGAGGTAAGTTGGGAGAAAGAGAAGGCGGTGGTCCTGCAAACGTTTTAAAAGTACTTAGTTCAGGCCAGTGTGAACCAAGTACTTTGAGGCTCTTTCAGGCTTCCTGTGAGCTCCAGCCAGTAACAACCAGTTCAAGTCAGTAATTCCACATTTAAATGAAGCCAAAATAAAAAAAAAGACTTCACACCCTTCATTCCCCAACTGATAGTTGTGTGGAAGTTTGCTGATACCGTGTTATAGAGCAGATGGCCCTCACCAAGCACTTCACTAAGTTCCTACGACCACAAACACCCAAACAACCTGCTATTCTTAAGCGTCTGCTCTCTAAGGAACTTGGTACACAGCTTTCTGCCCAATGGCAAATCTCTAACTGAAAACAAAATATTTAAAGGAAAACTTCTGTGCTTGCAAGGAGGTTAATCACAAAAGCAGAGCCCAGAATTGACAGCCTGTAACTCAGAGACACATGCCCAAAATGCAGGTATTCACCAAAATGTCAGCTGAAGACCCACAGGAATAAAAATTAGTGCTGGCCTCTCACTGGGCAGGGTCCCCACAGACCTGGGGCTGTCCTGCCAGACCTACCTGCCCCATGACAGGATTCTCCCTGGAAAGACTTCTAGGAGGGCAACCCACCAGCTGCAAGGGCACCCACTTATCTGGAGAAACAGAAAGACACCTCTCAGGCCAGGGATGCTGTGCAGGTAAGGACAGGTCGCTGGAGGCAGCTGTCATGGTTGGGGCAGGAGCTGACCTCTTGGGCCCCTACCAGGGAGGTGGTCTCCTCTCTCCAGGAGTCAGCCCACCTTTCGTGAGGGATGTCCAAGGCCAGCTATCTGCTAGGTGCCCGAGGGAGCGTATCCTCACTTGAGAGCCCTGGGTTAAATTTTAAAAAGCTGGTTGATTCTTTGAGCACCATATCACGGGGAGGGAGGTAGACGAGCCAATCACCAGCAAACAACTGACTCTTAGGAGCTGGACCCCAGGCAGGGGGACAGGTGATCACCACAAGTAATTAATGGAACCGAATTAGCCTTGGGCTCCTTCCCAGTGTGGCAATTGGAGTGAGCAGCTGCTGTGGACCCCACAGATGTCCCCTGGGGGGTTCTGCTTCCCCGGCTGGGCAGCCAACCCCTCCACGGGCAGGAAACCTGGCACTGCTTCTTGTGAGAGGCTTCAAATTCCTGAATCTCTTCAAAAACCAGAGATTTTTCAACAAAAGCTTTCTGGAAGTGGTTTTGAAGTTTCTAAATGTGAGAACTGGAAGCAGGTAGGCGAGAGTGCTGTGTGTAGATTCTGACCCAGGGCTTCTGTCTCCGAGTACAGGGGTGTCCTCGGGCTCTTGCTCCCAGCCCAGGCCTGCAAGGCTCTCCAGGTGACAAGCAGGGAAGGCGGCTGAATGTTTGGCACTACGGCCCCAGGCTACTTCCTTAGGAAGGAAATACACAGAAGCATTGTCAGAGCAAAAGCTAAATGATTTTATTTTATTTTTATTGAATTTATTGTGTTTACATTGGTTAATACAATTATATAGGCTTCAGGCATACAATTCTATAATATGTCATTTGTATATTGTATTGTGTGCTCACCACCCAAAAAGCCAAGTCTCCTTCCATCACCATTTATCCCCTTTACCCTCTTCTACCTTCCCCACACCCCTGTCCCTCTGGTAATCACCATACTGTTGTCTGTGCCTACGAGTTTTTTCTTTTTTGCTTATCCCTTTACCTTTTTTTACCTGGCCCTCCAAGCCCTCTCCCAATAGCTGCCAGTCTGTTCTCTGTCACTATGAGTTTCTTTCTATTTTGTTTGTTTATGCTGTTCATTAGATTCCACATATGAATATAAGTGAGATCATATGGTACTTGTATTTCTCTGATTGGCCGATTCACTTAGCATAATACTCTCCAGGTCCATCCATGCTATTGCAACAAGTAAGATTTCCTTCTTCTTCTTCTTCTTCTTTTTTTTTTTTTTTTTGCAGCTGAATAGTATTCCATTACGTACATCTACTCTGGCTTTATTTTTATCCACTCATATACTGATAGGGATTTGGACTGCATCTAAATTTTGGCTATTGTAAATAACACTGCAATGAACATAGGGGTGCATATATTCTTTCATCATAAGGCACTTCCATTTTTAATTTTTTGAAGAAAAAAATTAAATGTTTTCCCATACTGTTTTCCACTGTGACTGCTCCAGTCTCTGTTCTCACCAACAGTGCACAAGGGTTCCCCTTTTTCCACATCCTCACCAATAATAGTTGTTTGTCTCTTTTTATGTCTATTGGCCATCTGCATGTCCTGTTTAAAGAAATGTCTATTCAGATCATCTCCCTATTTTTTAATTGGATTTTGTGGGGCTTTTGGTGTTGAGTTTTGTAAGTTCTTAATAAATTTTGGATATTAACCACTTATCAGATGTATCATTGCAGAATATCTTCTCCAATTCAGTGAGTTGTCTTTTCCTTTTGTTGAGGCTTCCTTTGCTATGCAAAAGATTTTTAATTTAATGTAGTCCCATTTGTTTATTTTTTTCTTTTGTTTTCCTTGGCTGAGGAAAAATATAGCTATGAGAAATGTCCAAGATTTTACTGCCTATGTTTTCTTAGGATTTTTATGATTTCAGGTCTAACATTTAATTCTTTAATTCATTTTGAGTTTACTCTTGAGTATGGTATAAGAAAGTGGCCTGATTTCATTTTTTTGCATATGTCTGTTCAGTTTTCCCCAAAGCATTTATTGAATAGACTGTCTTTACTCTATTATGTTCTTGTCTCTTTTGTCAAACATTAGTTGACCATAATGGTGTGGGTTTATTTCTGGGCTCTCTGTTCCATTGATCTATATGTCTGTTTTTATGTAAATACCATGCTGTTTTGATTACTATAGCTTTGTAGTATAGTTTGATATCATGTAGCATGATTCTTCCAACTTTGTTCTTTCTCAAGATTGCTGTGGCTATTCAGGGTCTTTTGTGGTTCCATATAAATTTTTGGAATAATTGTTCTAGTTCTGTGAAATAGGCCATTGGTATCTTAATAGGAATTGTGCAAATCTATAGATTGCTTTGGTTACTATGGACATCTTAATGATGCTAATTATTCCTATTCATGAACACGGTATATGCTTCCACCTATTTGTATCTTTCTCAATTTCTTTCTTCAGTGTCTTATAATTTTCTGAGTACAGGTCTTTTACATTTTTGGTTAAATTTACTCCAGGGTATTTTTTGGTACAATTAAAAGTGGGATGCTTTTTTTAGTTTCCCTTTCTGATAATTCCTTATTGGTGTATAAAAATGCAACTGATTTCTGGACATTTATCTTGTATACTGTCACTTTACTGAATTCCTTAATCAGTTCCAATAGTTTTTGGTATAATCTTTAGGGTTCTCTATATACAGTATCATGTTATCTGAAAATAATGACAGTTTTACTTCTTCATTCCCAATTTGGATGGCTTTTATTTCATCTTGTCTGACTGCTGTGACTAGGACTTCCGGTTCTTAGTCACCGGTATATGGTGAATAAAAGTGGTGAAAGCAGATGTCTGTGTCTTATTCCTGATCTTAAGGGAAACATGTTTAGGTTTTGCCCATTGAGTATGATATTGACTGTGGATCGTCATATATAGCCTTTATTATGTTGAGGTATATCCCCTCTATTTCTCACTTTGCTGACAGTTGTTTTTTTTTATATATAAATGGGTGCTGGATTTTATCAAGTGCTTTTTTTTGCATCTATTAATGTGATCATGTGAATTTTATGCTTTATTTAATGTGGTACATGCATTTATTGATTTTTGGATATTGTACCAAACTTGCGTCTCCAAAATAGAGCCTACTTGATCTTGGTGCATGACCTTTTTAATGCATTATTGGATCTAGTTTGCTAATATTTTGTTGAAAATTTTGGCATCTATGTTCACCAGGGATATTGGCCTATAATCTTTTGTTGTAGTATCTTTATCTAGTTTTGGAATAACGATAATGCTGGCCTTGTAAAATGAGCTTGGGAGTTTTTGAAATAGTTTGAGAAGGAAAGGTATTAGTTCTTTGAATGTTGGTAAAATTCACATGTGAAGCCATCTAGTCCAGGAGTTTTGTTTGTTGGGAGTTTTTTGTTTATTGCTTCAATTTCAGTCAGTTTTTCTGATTCTTCCTGATTCAGTTTTGGAAGATTATATGTTTCTAGGAAATTACCATTTTACTATATGGTCCAATTTGTTGGCATATGGTTGATCTTAATATTTTCTTATAATCTCTTGTATTTCTGTGGAGTCAGTTGTTTCTTCTCCTCTTTCATTTCTGATTTTATTTATTTGGATCCTCTATTTTTCTGGATGAATCTGGTTAAAGTTTTGTTGCTCTTGTTTATCTTTTCAAAAAATCAGCTCTTGGTTTCATTGATTTTTTATATATATATTTTTAAAGATTTATTTATTTATTTATTTTTAGAGAGAGGGAAAGGGAGGGAGAAAGAGGGAGAGAAACAGCAATGTATGGTTGCCTCTCACATGGCCCTCACTGGGGACCTGACCCGCAACCCAGGCATGTGCCCTGGCTGGGAATCGAACTGGGACCCTTTGGTTCCCAGCCCGCGCTCAATCCACTGAGCTACACCAGCCAGGGCGATTTTTCATATTTTTTAAAGACCCTATTTTGTTTATTTCTGTTCTGATTTTTATTATTCCTTTCCTTCTATTCACTTTGGGCTTTGCGTGTTATTTTTCTAGTTACTTTGAGTACATTGTTACATTGTTTATTTGATTATGTTTTTGTTTATTGAGATACTCCTATAATGTTATAAATTTCCCTCTTAGGACTGCTTTCACTCTGTCTCATAAATTTTAAGTTGTTTTGTTCTTATTTTCATTTGCTTTAAGGTATTTTTATATTTTTTCCTTGATCTCATTGTTAACCCATTCATTGTTTAATAACATATTATTTAGCCTCTGTGTCTTTGTGTGTTTTTCAGTTTTTTTGTTTTTGTTATTTTTCCTGTGATTGATTTCTAGTTCCATTCCATTATGGTCAGAAAAGATGTTTAATATAATTTCAATTTTCTTAAATTTATTAAGACTTGTTTTGTGTCCTAACCTGTGGTCTATCCTAGAAAATGCTCCATGAGCATTCAAAAAGAATGTACCATATTTTGCTCTGTATAATGTGTCTTTTTTGCCCAAATTTTTGAGAGAAAAATGAGGATGGGGATTATACATGGGAATTAGTACTGAAACGTGGGTGCCCATTATACATAGTAAAATTCAGTATTTTCTGCTGCTTTGGCTGAAATGCTCTGAAGATATCAACTAAATCCATCTGCTCCAGTGTGCCCTTCAAGGCTGCCGTTTCCTTGTTAATTTTCTGTCTGGAAGATTTATCCATTGATGTCATTTGGGATATTAAAATCTCCTATTATGACTGTATTACTGTCAATCTCTCCCTTTATGTCCATCAAGATTTGCTTTACATATTAAAGTGCTCCCATGTGGGGTGCATAAATGTTTACAAGCATTAATCCTCATGTGGGGTTGTTCCCCTTTTCATCGTGTAGTGTCATTCTTTGTCTCTTACTATAGCCTTTGTTATAAATACAATTTTCTCAGATTACCTTCCCAGCTTTTTTTTTCCTTTTCTTTCGTATGAAATATCTTTTCCACCCCAATACTTTTAGTGTGTATGTATCTTCTGTTCCAAAGTAGGTCTCCTAGACAGCATATATGTGGGTCTTATTTTCTAATTTATTCAGCTACCCCGTGTCTTTAGTTTAGAACATTTAAGCCATTTACATTTAAAGTAATTATTGATAGGTACATATTTATTGCCATTATATTCAGTTAATTATTTTGCTTTGTTTTTCTCCCCTTCCTTTTCCTTCTCCTCCTCTTCCTTCCTCTTCTTCAGCAGACCCTTTAACATTTCCCACAGTGCTGGTTTGTGGCAACAAAAGTTTTTAGCTTTTTTTGTTTGTTTCTTTGTTTGCTTGGGAAGCTCTTTATTTCTCCTTCACTTTTAAATGATAGCCTTGCTGAGTAAAGGAATGTTGGTTATAGGTTCCTGCTTTTTATCATTTTGAATATTTCATGCCAATCTCTTCTGGCATGAATGTGTTTCTGTTGAGAAATCAGTTGACAGTTATCAGAGTTTTCTTGTTGCTTTTCTGTTGCTGTTTTTATATTCTTTCTTTGTCTTTAAACTTTGACATTTTAATTATGATGTGTCTTGGTGAGGGCCTCTTTGAGTTTATTTTGTTTGGAACTCTCTGTGCTTGCTGGAGTTGTGGGTCTTTTTCTTTCATCAGGTTATGAAAGGTTTCGATCATTATTTCTTCAAATAAGTTCTAGATCCCTTGCTCTTTTGTCCTTCTGGTGCTCCTATGATTCAAATGTTGCTATGCTTCATGTTGCCCCAAAGGTTTCTGAAACTATCGTCATTTTTTTAAAATTATTTTTTCATTTTGCTGCTCCGATTGGATGTTTTCTGCTACAGAATCGCTGATTCAGTCCTCTGCTTTATCTGACCTACTGTTTATTCCTTCTCGTATAGTCTTCATTCCTGACTGGTACCTTTTTTATGGTTTCTATGTTTTTTTATGCTTGCTATCTGTATGTTGAAGTTCTCACTAAGTTCCTTGAACATTATTATAACCATTTTTTGAACTCTATATCTGACAAATTGCTTGCCTCCATTTCACTTAGCTCTTTTTCTGGAGATTTCTCCTGTTTTTTTGGTTTTTTTTTTTTTTTTTTTTTTTGGGTCCTTTTTTTGTTTTTTTTTTAATTCCTCGTTTTGGCTGCCCTTGTGTGCTTCTTTCCATGCATTAGGTGGATCTGCTATGACTCCTGGTTTGGTAGGGTGGACTTATATAGTAGGTGTCATGTGGGACCCAGTGATTCAGTCTCCTTGATCACCTGAGTTGGGTTTTCCAGGAATGCCCCTTCTATAAGTTATGTGGGCCCTGCTATTGTAATTGAGTCTTGATTTCTATTTGTCCATTTGTGCATGGGGTTGACCTTTAGACTGGCTGACCATGAGGCTAAACTTGACTACAGTGTGCAAGCTGCTCTGCTGGTGCTGACCACACA
>PVJI01031334.1:0-13227 GCA_004026765.1 Micronycteris hirsuta
AGGAGAAGAGAGGGAGAAAGAGCAATGTATGGTTGCCTCTCACATGGCCATCACCGGGGACCTGGCCCGCAACCCAGGCATATGCCCCGACCAGGAATCGAACCGGGACCCTGTGGTTCCCAGCCTGCACTCAATTCACTGAGCTATACCACCTGGGCTTAATTCTCTGCTTTTAACTAAAAATTTAAAAATAGACTGACAAAGTATCTGGTGTATGGCATTACAGTATTTATAAATTTAAAGTGGTGTTACAGTATTCTACTAAACAAACTAGATTATACTGATTCATTCATGTAGCAGATATTTTCTCAATGCCTTGTATGTTTCAGGCACTATGCTACATTCTAGGGACAAGACAGTGATCAAGAGACAAACACAACTTTTCCTTAAACTGTTAACAGTCTCATCAGGGAAGATAATCAATAAAAATTGTGTTTAGTAATAAAAGAGTGCTGTGGGAGTTTATAGCTGAAGTCCTTTGTTGTTATTAGGAAGGTAGACTAGGCTAAGCTTGGTAGCAAATTAACCCAGAAATCTCCATAATTTATTTATCAAACAAGGAATTTGTTTTTCACTCAAGTAATGTCCAATTTGTATCAAGCAACCCTCTCCCATCTTGCAGAAACATGTAAGGAGCAGTCCTGTAAGTTGATTAAATCTTTTTTTTTTTTCCCCTCACATTTTACTGTCCAGAAATCAGCGTCCTTCCTCTAACGTAACTGGAAGGCAAGCTAGAAAATGCAGAGGAGCTACATTTCACTATTGAGCACCAACTCCACCACTGGTCTTTACCACAGATTGAACAATTCAGGAAAAGCTCCAGAAGCTGTGGCATTTAAATTGAGACCTGAAAAATGAGAAATAGTTAAATTGACCAGGAAAGATATAGAGAGATTATTTCAGATAGAAATAATCTTGTGCCAGTGCCTAAGATTAAGAAAGGAAAGAGATGGATCAAAGAACTACAAGTATAATACTTGAACGATGAATGTGGGGGTAAAGCAGGTCGGGGTACAGTTCTGAAGGATTTTATAAGCTGTGTATAGGTATTTCGAAATTATTCTGAAGTCAGTAAGAAGCCACTGGAAGGTTAAAGGATGATAAATTTGGCATAGTATGAGTGATGTAATAAAATTTGCATTTCAGAAAAATCGTTTTGGTTGTAGGGAGTAGTATGGATTGGAGTGTTGCGGATTTCGTCCAGCAAAATCCGCGGGGTGGGGACCGCAACTGATCACGTGAATCAAACTCACGTAGCGACAGGCTTGGAGAAAAGAGTCTGGAGCCGTGGGTCTTTCGCTGCAAAAGGCCCGTGGCAGCCGGACTCTATTCTCCAAGCGTGTCTCTGGGTGAGATTGATTCACGCATTCGGATGCGGTCCCTGCCACGGATTTCGCTGGGATGAAATCCCAGCATCATTGGAGGAGAGCAAGAATGCAGACAGGAGGCCAGTTAAGAACCACTTGTATCAATGCAGTTAAGAAATGATGGGGACCTACAGGAATGGGAATGGGAAAAAATAGAATGGGGAAATATTTAAGAGGTATAGTTGTTGGAATTTGTGTTCTGTAAGTGGTCAGTAATAGAAGTGTGATATATGGGGGATATGATTGGCTAAGTTTGGGACATACAAAGTGTTTATAGCCAAACAAAAGTGTTGAATACATAGGTCAGAGATGAGAAGAGAGATCTTAACTTGGAAAGAGATTTATCAGCACATAGATCATAACTGAAGCCACAGAGTCAATTCGTCCTGGGGAAAGGTATCCTGTGAAAGGGAAGAAAGCCTATGTCAGAGCCCTGCAGACAACATTTAAGGCAAGGGTTCTTGATTTTTTTTAATTGCTTTATTGTTGTTCAATTACAGTTGTCTGCATTTTCCCCCCACCATTCCCCCCACCCCAGCCAAACCCACCTCCCTCCCTTGCTTCCACCCTCCCCCTTGGTTCTGTCCATGTGTCCTTTGTAGTAGTTTCTGAAAACCCTTCTCCCCACTGCCCCCTCCTCCCTCCCCTCTGGCTATTGTTACATTGTTCTTAATTTCAATGTCTCTGGTTATGCTTTTCTTCCTTTTTTCTTTTGTTGATTATGTTCCAGTTAAAGGTGAGATCATATGGTATTTGTCCCTCACCACCTGGCTTATTTCGCTTAGCATAATGCTCTCCAGTTCCATCCGTGCTATAGCAAAGGGTATAAGCTCCTCCTTTCTCTCTGCTGCGTAGAATTCCATTGTGTAAATGTACCATAGTTTTTTGATCCACTCATTTACTTATGGGCACTTAGGTTGCTTCCAACACTTGGGTATTGTAAATTGTGGTGCTATGAACATTGGAGTGCATAGGTTCTTTTGGATTGGTGTTTCAGGGCTCTTAGGGTGTAATCCCAGTAGTGGAATTGCTGGGTCAAAAGGCAGTTCCACTTTTAATTTTCTGAGGAAATTCCGTACTGTTTTTCATAGTGGCTTCACCAGTCTGCATTCCCACCAACAGTGCGGTAGGGATCCCTTTTCTCCGCATCCTCTCCAACACTTGTCTGTTGATTTGTTTATGATGGCCATTCTGACTGATATGAGGTGGTATCTCATTGTGGTTTTAATTTGAATCTCTCTGATGGCTAGCAATACTGAGCATCTTTTCATATGTCTCTGGGCCCTCTGTATGTCCTCCTTGGAAAAGTGTCTGTTCAGGTTTTTAAAGCAGAAGTTCTTAACTTCACGGTGCATCTGAATCGTCATCTGAGCTTTTTAAAAGTATGGTACCTGGGCTCCACACTTAAATTGGTCTCGGTGTGTCCTAAGATATCCCATGTTTCAAAGCTCCCTGGTGATTCTAATGTACAGCCAGGGTTGAGAGCCATTAGTTTAGGGTTACCCGGAGAATGAATACAAAAGAGACTAGTAATCAGTGACACAGGAGGAAAACTATCTGGTGTCTCCAAGCCAAAGAAGGAAGAAATCATAAAATGAGCTGAGTAAAAAGCTGCTGAGAGTATAAAAAATAATGGTCAAAAAATGTCTTTGGATTTGCCAGTATGAATTATGACCTGAATTAATTGTCATGGAAGTCTAGTTACTATAATTTGAGTAGTAAGTAAAAGGTAGAGAAAAGGAGACAGTCGATGTCACCACTCTGTCACATATTCTTTCACCATTGTGAAAGGTGTATGATCCTACATAGGAGGCACTGTAATGGCAAATCTGGATAAATTAGGAGATAGGGGATATCAGGAGGTTATCATGAGCATCTACAGACTAGGATAACTTGAGGAGACAATAGAGTGCCAGGAGAAAAAAGTAAAACAAACTGAGGGAGAAATGTGTCTGATTTACCAAAGTATCTGAAACTAGAATGGAAACTTTATGTCTGAAATTTGTCAGTCCTGATGCCTTTGTTATATTTTGGGTGTTCTGAATTAGGAAAGCCTCATTTGGAAATCAGCCAAGTTAAGTGTATTCTTAGTTCATTCCTGTCTAATCTCAAATTTCTGAATATTTGCCTCCCGACAATTTTTAAAGGTCTTTCCTTTTAACTCATGTGCTTTATAGCAGGGTAGAGTCGTAAAAGAGCATACATACACTCATACAATACACTCATTCATCAAGCGATATTTATCGGTCATCAGTACTATTTGATGCTGGGCATGCATTAGTAAATAAGAAAGTTTGTGCCTGCAAATCACTTACAGACTAGCAGGGTGGACAGTTGATTAAACAACTAGAATATAGTGTGAGAAATGTACTATAATCTGATAGAGAGGGCACCCAAACTCATTCATTAGCAGTTAAATGAGTCTTCTGGGAGAACGTGACATTTTGTGTGAGACCTAAGACCTTTAAGGAGAGTAGGAATTTGCCAAGTGAAGATTAGAGTGAGTGTTGAGTCACTGGGGAAGATGCATATTAAGGCTGAAGGAACAGAGTAGAATGTTCTTAAGGCAAGAGAAAGCAAAAAAACATATATAGACAGGGAAAATTAGATAGATTTTTTAACCTCCTATTGTCTTCCTCAACTCCATTGTCAGAGATATGCTCAGATTTTCCTAGAAGTACAAACCCCTACATAGAGCTCTCAAATGCCGGGTCTCAAATTTGCATGCGTAGAAGTAGCTTGTCCCAGTTATCTAATGCTGCATAACAAATTACTCAAAATTAATGGAATAGAGTAACCGTTTATTATACCCAGAGCTTGTGTGTCAGGATTTCAGATTGGTCACAACAGGGATAATGTGCCTCAGTTCTATGATGTTTGGGATGTCAACTTGAGGATTGGGAGGGCTAAAATTATCTGCAGCATTGTTCATTCGTCTGTCTAGAAGTCGATTCTGACTGTTGGCTGGGGTGCTTACCACATTTTGACGTGTGTAACGTGCACCCAAGTTTTTGGCCTAAACTTCCAGGAAAAAAATCTTTCATTTTAATTTTTTAATTCAATTTTTTGTTTATATTTAGAAACAAAACTGATTATCTTATTCCAAGGTAGTATTTTGCATATGGACACTGTTAATTGCGTTCTAGAGTTACACTTTTAATGCATAAACATAAATAAAAGAATGAAAAACAGAGCTCACTTCAGCAGCACATGCACTGAGATTGGAACAATACAGAGAAGATGAGCATGGCCCCTGCACAAGGATGATCCACAAATTCGTGCAGCATTCCATATTTTAAAAAAAAGAATAAAAACATTTATGTAGATATGGAATTAGCACTACCCATGTATAATGCACATTCTTATTTTTCCCTCAAAAATTTGGGCAAAAAAGTGAGCATTATACACAACAAAATTCGGCCTCTCTGTGTGGTCTCTCCTCGTGAACTAGTTTGATCATACTCAGAGCACGATCACCAGGATCCTAGATTAAGTGCCTCAAGAAGAAAACTACGTGTAGTTTTATTATTTTATGATCTAGCCTCAGAAATCACATAGCACCATCTTTAACATACTCTGTTGAAGCAGTTAAGGCCTTTGTCCATATTGAAGGGAAGGGAACGTAGAACCTACCTTTTGGACAAGTGTTAGTGGTATTGTAAGAAGAGAATGTGGGAAATGATTGATTGATTGGTATATTTGAAAAAAATAATCTTGCACACTCCTCATTTACGAATATTCACAGATAAGAACAATCTATGTTCCACTGTACCAGTAGCAGGCACTAATTGCCCTTTATAGCTTGCCTGTTGTTCATTTGTGATGCCTTTAACATTACTTTAGAGGTATTTTATAAATGCTAGTTACCCCATCCCATCCAATATTTGCAAAAGCAGAAAGAAGCCTAGAAGTGGTACTAAGAAAAATTATATGATTCCATTGTAAATCAACAAAAGATTATTAATTAAAAGTGATAAAACTAGACTGCTTTTATGTTGTCACTTTTGACATAGAAATAAGTAGAATTAAATGAACTTAATGTGATTTTAACTAAAGGAATTTTACTACTACTTTATCCCCTTTACAAGTCTGCTAGCTAGATAGGACAGTTTTGGGGGATTTTTTAACCTCATTTTATCACACTACACTGTATTCTAGCCTCAGCTACAATATAAACAGAATATTAAACTTTAAAAACAGTGTGTTCTCACAGTAAAAATAGATATTAAAGTTAAAGCTACAACCCATTTCATTTCTGTTTGTTTTTCTTCGGCCCTGATTTTATATAGGTACTTGTGCAAGATGTGTGTGTGTATACACATATGTGCGTGTATATACATACACAAGTATATGGAACCATCTCTGTGTACATACATAGCCATAAACCCAAAATTAGGCCCTTGTTTCACTTGCATATATTCACCATCCTCTTAGTCCTCTGATTTTAAATGATCCAGGAAGATCTGAATTTAATTGGAAAAAAGTTTTTAAAAGTAATATAGCTAGGCTGGGTAGCTCACTTGGTTAGAGCATTGTTCCAATGAGCCAAGGTTGCAGGTTCAATCCCCGGTCAGGACACATGCAAGAAACAACCAATGAATGCATAAATAAGTGGAACAACAAATTGATGTTTCTCTCTCTCTCCCCGCTCTCCTTCTCTCTTCCTCTCCCCCATCTCTCTTTCCTCCCTCTCTCCTCTCCCTCTCTCCCTATCCCCCCCAAGAAATCAATCAATAAAAAAGTTCTGTATCTATTTTTGCTGTCAGGTTTGTGTTCTAATCCATCCCATCCTGCCTACAGATGTTGTAGGAACAAGGTTAAACTGGGCACAGAGTTCAGCAGCACATTGCTTTCACCTGCTTCAGCTGAATCTCAGAGAGTCACTGACCTAAAAAAGACTTCCCAGTCTACTTTGATAAAAAGTAGAGTTGAAAAATGGTAGCATCAAACATTTTTCCCAGGTACTGTACATTTGTTACCTTATTTAATCCTCACAACGACTTAGAAGAGTACCTGTCATTCTCTCTATTTCACAAAGCAGAAGGCAAAAGCCTGGAGGAAGCAGAGGAGCTTGTCTGTTACTCAGCTGTGACATAGCAGCGATGACGAAGAAGATTCTAAGCCAGATCTGCCCAACTCCGAATCCTTCTTATTCAATTTAATATTAGGACATGCAGTTTTTTATGCAATATTTTAAAGTTGAATATTATTTTGATTTTGATTTAATATTCATGTGAGTAAATGGCGTGTTTCCTTCAGCTAGATGTATTTGTATAGGACATAAGCAGGAGCAGTGAAAAGACTTGGGAGGAGGGCAGGGCATTAGCCCTACTAAGACCCCACAGTCTCTTGTCAAATAAAAACAATTTTAAGGTCTTTGTTATAACCAAAGAAGTATACAAAAGAAACTATGAGTCGTATAATTTAGTATGTTGTGAAATACCAGAACATTCCAACTCGCCAAGAAAAGATAGATGGAAAAATTTAATCAGAATATAAATCGCCTGTACAAAAATAAAACATTCTGTGAGAAATCAGATTGTTACCTTAGATTAAATTCTTCACATATACATGTAAGCACCATAAAGAAAATATCTATTTATATTTTTCTACTTACATTTTTCTTTATTGTACTAAAGCCAAGTACAACCCTGTTGCTACTTACTCTTTGATCTTTCTGTTATTTTGCTTACCATCAATGACTTTTTCCTCTTTAGAGTAACATATTTCCTTAACAGTGGAGTTGCATTTTTTTACAGAGATCAAAATTAATGTAATTGAAAACATTGCAACCATGAAAATATTTTAATGTTAATGTAGTGGCTCATGAGTAAATATTTCTGGAGTCATAGAAAAGTCAAGGTAGAAGTAGAGTTATAAAAAACACTCCCAAAAGTTAATCACTGCTGGAAGAAGAGCCAGGATAATGGTCTTAGTTTAGGGAACCTTTTCAAGAAGCCACACAACCCACTGATGTTCTGATGCATGTTACAAGCTAAAGACGGCAAGTTAGTTAGTACACGAAATACTTCAGAAAATAAGCCAGAGTGAAGTGCACTTTCTTCGTTTGGACCAGAGATTTGCCCAACTTGCCAATCTCATTACAGATCCCATTTGTTTCTTGTAATTTCTAGCTATGCCAGTGCATGGATAACTGGAACTGGAAAGTCAAGGTTTTTATTTATTTTTTATTTTAATAGATTATTTTTGTTATGTTTTCTCCATTGCCATTTATCTCCCAATATCCTCTTCCACTTCTACCCACCTCCCTAGGCTTCCCAAATTACCACACTGTTTTCTGTATCCATGAGTTCTCTTTCTTTTTTGCTTGATCCCTCCATCCCCCACCAGACCCCCATCCCCAGACCAGTGGTACATTTACACAATGTACCACTGAGGAATACTCCTCAGCCATAAAAGAAGAAAATTGTTCATGTGAAAGCATGAACTGACCTGGAGAACATTATGCTAAGTGACATAAGCCAGTCAGAGAAAGAAAAGTACCATTTGATTTCAGTCATGTGGAATTTAATGAACAGACCAAACTAACAAGCAACATAGTGACAGTCATGATTTTTTAATTTCATTATATTTTAGTAAAACATGGATCTCTGAAGTTTGATTTTAAAATAAATTCAAGGTGTCTTGCCAGTTACAAGAATAAATACATGAACTCATATTAAAACTTATCGTTAGTGTTATTCAACAGTAAATTTAAAATCGTACTCCTTATGAAATAATATTTATGGCAGTCATCATGCATGACCAATACAGGTTAACATACATGTGCATGATGAAGTTGTAGGGAGCATGAAGAATTGCGTTTCCTCCTCCTGGAATAGCCATCCAACTCCTCCCTTTCTCCTAGGTAATTCTAATTTCTTCTTTAATATACAGATTAGAAGTCATCCCCTCTGGAAATATTCTCTGATCTATTCATTTTGCATTAGGTGTACCTCTTCTGTGAACATCTGTAGCACCCTGTGCACACTCAGGTACTTCTCTTTATTTATCTTTCCTTGCTGGACTGTAAAATTGTAGTCTTCAGTTTTTTCATCTTTGTTCTTCAGCCACTGATCTGTGCCTGATACTTAGTAGGCACTAATAACTTTGTTGAATGAAAGCATACATGAAAAAATGAATATGAATAGATTTATAGGTATTTTTTGAAGCGCACATTCATGTAAGATTGTGTTTCAGGAGGAAACCAGCATTAGCTCATTACCCACGAAACATCAAACATGTGCCTCTGTTACGCTTCTCCGTCCCGGTCCGCAGTGTTGGTTCTGCTTTTTTGGGTCTTCAACCCGCTGCCCAAAACAAAGTATAGTTGTTAATTTAAATTCTATTTATAACTTTGTCAGGAAGGTTTTGACTTTATCGTTGACTTTATTAATACAATAAAAAAATTTTACCATTCTTAATTTGCAGTTGTATTTTTTTGTGGCCAATTTTCCTCTAGAGAATGTGTCCTTAGTTCTTTAGTGGAGGCCGTAGCAAAATAAGATTTATTTGCCTTATGGTAAAAATGTGACTCCTTTGGTGGATTCTGTATAATGTGTTTTTAAAATTATAGGCTTTCTGATCTAAATCTAAAATTGTGTGAATAATATTTATAATTTTTATAACACTTTAGAGTTCACAGATTGCCTTCTCGTACTTTTTAAAAATATAATTCTCATATTAAACACATGTTAGATAATATAATACTTATGAGATAATATAATGGGATATTATTACAACATCCATCTTATAAATAAATAAAGAATCATAGAGGTTAAATAATACACTGAATTGTACACGTGGGCCTAGAATTTAATTTGTGGGAAGATTTTTGCTATTGATTGAATTTCTTTAATAGTATTATAGAGACTTTTCTATTTAATTGTGAATTTGTGTCAGTAAGCTATATTTTTCTAGGAATTTGTCCATTTTATCTGTTTTCAACTATATTGACATGAAGCTATTTTAATATTCTCTTATTTTAGTGCAGCATCTATAATTATAGTAGTTTTTGATATTAACTATTTCTGCATACCTGTCTTTCTCTTTCTCTCTTTCCTTCCTCTCTCCTTTTTTTTCTTTGTCCTTCCTTAATACATTTTGCTAAGTCTCTCCCAAAAGCTTGCAGCTTTACTGTGCTTTTCAGAGAGTTACCTTTTATCTTTGCTGTCATCTTTATTTTATTTATATTTTTCTGTTTCTTAATTTCTGGTCTTATTTCTTGTCCTGTAGGCATTTAAGGCTATTAAATACTCAATTATTGATTTTGCTATATGCCACAAGTTTTTCATACTATATTTTGGTGGTTTTTAGTTCTGAATATTTAGTTTCAATTCCCATTTTAAGTTATTTAGAAGTATGCTTATTTCCAAAGCAATTGAATTATTCTGGTTATCTTTTTGTTATTAAAGTCTATATTAATCTCATTGTTGTTAAAAATTTGGCTTATATAAAATCAATTATTTAAAAGATTCTGAACCTGTTATTTGTGGTCTAGCACATGATCAGGTTTTTACTCTCTTTTGGAAATGTAGTTGAAAATAATGTGTATTCTACAACTGTTGGTGCCATTTTATATATGTGTTCAAATCTTCTAGGTTCTTATGACATTGTCTTCATGAGCTTTAAATTACTAAGCTTTATTAAAAATTTCTTATTTTTGTGGTGGTGTTTAGTTCCACTTGTCAAGTTTTGCTTTATGTATTTTGAGATCATGTTATTAATTGCATACAAATTAGATATTATGAAGTCCTCCTAGAGAAGTAAGCCTTTTTTTTTTTAATTTAAAAATGACCCTTTTTATTTCTAGTAATGCTTTTTACTTTAGTATATCTTGGCTAAGATTAATATAATTTTTGATATTTGCTATTAATATATTTTTCATTTTGTACTTTTATGTTACATAGGTGTCTTTTGAAAAGAAAGCAATATAGCTATCAATAAAACGTTTTAAATCCTACCTGACAATTTTATCTTTTAATTGTAACTGACATTTCATTTACTTTTATTATAATTAGTGATATATTTGGGTTTACATCTACCATTGTATTTTGTATTTTATTTTTCCACAATTTTTGTTTCTTTTTCTTTCCTTTATTGCCTTTTCATATTCTCCATTTTTTTTTTCTCATTTTTGTTGTCGTTCTAGTAGTTTGGAAGTCATACTATTTTTAGTTGTTAACCATAGATCATGGTCACCCACTTAAGAATATGACATTTTCTCCATGTGTTTTAAGTCATAATCTAAATGCCCTAATTAAATTTAATGGTTGTCTTGGTAAAGATTAAATTCACCTCTCATTAAATTATGTTCCAAAATGTGCAGTTTTTCCTTGTTATTTGAAATGACATTTCTTCCTTCATTATATTTTCTTGCTAGTTATAAGTTGGTGATATTACTTTAGTATATTTAACTTATATATGCAAAACTTACTAAACTCAGTTTCATTATTTCTGTACTGATTCAGATTTCATAGCATACAACCATTTTATCAAAATAATATTTGGCTCTTCATATGTTACATGAGTTTTTTTTTCCTGTTCTGCATTTATAAAAAATATCTGAAATCACTTTAAATATTATTGATAATAACTAATATCCTTATTTTATCCTTGAGTTCGGAGGGAATACTTCTAGTAGGGTTCTGTTATTGGATGTAATCATTTATTTCTGTGATGAAATAGATTGCTATTTTGAAAATGTACTTTAGAAAAGGCTCCAAAACTAAGGAGACATATCCAAAGAACACAGATGCCAGCTTTAAGGAGGGTCCCAGTGAACAAATTTGAAACAATTAGACTATCAAAATAAATAATGATAGAAATTGATTCTAACATAATGAATTAAAAATAATAATCCATGAATCCACACTGATATATAAAAGAAATGAGAAGAAAGGGATAAGGGAAAATACTTCTTTACAGAAGAATAATGGCTAATAATTGTAAAAAGAACAAAAATAAAAAGTCATCTTTATTTACAATTGTAGTAACTGATTCAGGCAACAGTCACCAATTGATGCTAAAAGTATTGTGTAAAAAAAGACTGGAAGAAGGATATTCACATGGTCTCAAGGTATCACCTCACAGATTACTTATTAGTTAGAAAGGAAAAAGTACCTTTAAAATGGAGAAATCTGGCAGATATCTTAACCAAATGATTAAACTTCACACCACTGATAAAGTACAATCTGGCCTCCTAATGTGATGCACATCAGGAGGAAAAGATGCCAGTCTTGTTACATCCCTACCAATAATGATTAACCTAAATCTAATCATGAGGAATTCACCAGACACATCTGAATTGAGGAGCAGTCTGAGAAACAACTGACCTAGTCTTTTTCAAAACAGTGATGTGAAAAACTAAACAATACCAAACAATTGCTGTAGCTGAAAGGAGAATGAAGATTGATTGGATCCTCATTTTAAAAAAAAGAAAGGTGAAGGATGCTTTGGGGACAAACAGTAAAATGCCAATATAGACTGAAAATTATATTATTAAATAGCAATGTTTAATGTCTTGAATGTGGTACTTATCACAGTTGTGTAAAGAATAGCATTGTATGCAACTCTCAAATGGTTCAACAAAAATGTGTGTGTATGTATGTGCATATATATAACTGTGTATATGTGCACATACACAAGTACATACGTAGGAGACTACTGAAAAATCATTGTGTGTTCTGTGGGGTGTTACTATTAGAATTTCCTTTAAGTTTAAAATTTTTCAAAAACGTTGGAAAAGGAAAATATATTATCTAACTTTGATCTGTAACATCATAAAATTTATATTTAGCTATTTTATGCCTACAACTATATCTCCTTTGTAGTAATTCTCTAATTTCTTTTTGTTCATGGTGTTTTTCAGCCTATAAAAGAAATTGTGTGTGTGTTGTGTGTGAGTGTGCATGTGCACACATATGCATTTGTGAGAACCTTTAGCGTCTCTACTGAAATGCTATTTCCCAGGGAATCTCCTCAGTGTGTGTATTTTTTATTGGAAGTTCTGCTCTATCATAAATATCCTAAACTAAAATGTGCTTTTCTTCTTTAAAAACTATACCATTTGTTAGCTTTTCTTGGAATATTATCCTAAATTGGCCTAACCTATGTATCAGTTACTTTCTACTTGGTGCAAAATGGAATGTCCTTATGAATTTTTCACACATTATAAAATAAGCATGAGGAATTATCACATGAGCCTCTTTGCAGTTCATGTTTCCAATACCTAATAAAAATAGTCTAATGTACAATTTCTTCTCTTAAGAAATTACGATTTTTAAATGTTTATTATTGAGTCTAATTTCCATCTGTTTATAATTTGTCAGTCTCATTTGGTCTAGTGTAGAGCTGAACTTGGAAAAAAAAAATCTTCCAATCAGATTCAGAAATCCTAGGGGGCCCAGTTCTATGACTGACTAGTTCTAAAACTCAGGCATCTGTTTGGTCATGTGAGTGTCTGGGTCTGTTTGGTAATCTAAAAATTTCATTAGACCAGATAGGTGGGTAACAACCACTGACTGTAACGGTCTACTAGCATAGAGTTGGCTGTGCTCCCTTTACTGTATGACGTCTGCAGCTGTTCGCTTTCAAACTATAGCTAAAAACCTTGCTCATTTTAGCACACAAATTCTCTTTAACACTTGAAGTGAGGATGGTGTTGAGAAATAAGTGGTATGACTTGCAGATTCGTCTTTCTTATAACGATAACTCATTCAATGATCTTATGATTGATGCTTTCTTTTTACACATTAAGTTGAATTCTTAGATAATGGCAGGTACATTGTATTTCATCTGCTGGGAATCTTACCTGTGGAAAACGTTCTTATTTATAGTACCTACTCTCAAACTTGTACTA
>PVJI01031335.1:0-13228 GCA_004026765.1 Micronycteris hirsuta
TACAGATTTCCTACCACCATCCCTTTGCTCAGGCCACTCCATCTCCCTGCAATGCCCCTCTCTAATCTCTGCCTATCTCTTATCCTACCCATCTTTCAAGATCCATTCCAAATTCTAACTTCAGGAACCCTTTCTGGATTGTTCCCACATGAATAAAGTCTCTTCATTCTTCAGCTTTCCTCAGCACTCTGCTTGCAATCAACATGAGGGCAGGGACTTGGGGACCTCTCCATTATTCAGCAAAGTGCTATGCATTTTCTAGGCTCTCTTGATATATTTTAAATTTTCTCAACATTGCCCTGGCTGGTGTGGCTCAGTGGATCGAGTGTGGGCTGGGAACCAAGGGGTTGCCGGTTCGATTCCCAGTCAGGGCACATGCCTGGGTTGCGGGCTGGGTCCCCAGTGAGGGCCATGTAAGAGGCAACCATACATTGCTGTTTCTCTCCCTCCCTGTCTCCCTCCCTTCCCCTCTCTCTAAAAATAAAAATAAAATCTTAAAAAAAAATAAAAATTTTCTCAACATTGACTTTTAAAAACTCATTAAAGTCTTTGTGGATTTAGAAAACTGTTATTTCGTATTGCTTTTATTAGATGTTATCAAAAGATTGAGAGACTCAAGTAAGAATGCAGCTAATGGGCAAAAATAGAATTGTAATAAACAAAGTTTCTGGCTAGGATATAGGGACAAGTAGGATTTTAGATAAAGGCAGCTATGAGAAACGAGAATGGGGTAGACAGAAGAAGCCATTAAGATGATGACTTATAACCTGGGGAAAATGGAAAGAAAAGAAAAAGGAGGCCCTGGTCGGTGTAGCTCAGTGGATTGAGTGCAGGCTTAGAACCAGGGGGTCCAGGTTCGATTCCCAGTCAGGGCACATGCCTGGGTTGCGGGCCAGGTCCCCAGTGAGGGCCATGTGAGAGGCAACCATACATTGCTGTTTCTCTCCCTCTCTTTCACCCTCCCTTCCCCTCTCTCTAAAAAGTAAATAAATACAATCTTTAAAAAAAAGAAAAAGAAAAAAGAGCAAGGAGGAGAAGAAATTATGGAAATTTTGAGATACAAATATTGAAGAGATGGAAGGAAGGATAGTCAAAAGATTAAAAGGGTTGTGTCTAAGTAAGGCCCCTTCGGTTGTCTTTGGGAGGTTCTGTTCCTTTCACTTCAGAAGACCACAGGCAAGGAAAGGAAGTGGAAAATAATGCAGAAGTAAAGATCCTCCCACCAGTCCCTTCCTTGGAAATAGGAATGACTCAGGGAGGAGGAGGCATGCGCCCTGACTGGGAATTGAACCAGCATCCTTTCAGTTTGCAAATGATACCCACCCAAATGAGCCACACCAGTCAGGGCAAAAATAAAAAAAATAGTTTTGAAAGATTTTGTCTATAGCTGCTTTCTCTAGAATCCTGTATGATCTGGTTCAGCACCTGACTATGTCTCTGCCCTCCAGTGTCCCTACATATATTTCCAGTCTGCTGCTTTAGTACCTCTCTCCTCTGTCCCTCTCACTGTGGGTGACATGTCTCCATCTATTCCTGTAAGTTCTGTATGGCATTTCCTCACCCTTGCAGTTCCTCTTTTGACTGTCTCAAGTCTCATCTAGACCTGTGCCTTTTCCTTTTGCTTTCATCTTTTACTTTCCCTTGGCACACTCTCTCATTCTGTTTCTGTCACAGCTTTTCTTTACCAGCTGGCTTTAATATGATTTCATCCCCATGGCAACCCCCCTCTGGGGAAGAATGAGGGGAAGCGGAAGGAAGAGAGAGGCTAGCATAACAGGCAATGAGAAGCGGGACTAGAGTTGGACAGCTATCTTCGGGACTGAGCCCCGGAACAGAGTGCAAACCATGTAGATGGACGCCAGCCAAGTTACACAAAACCTTAAGGGAGCACAAATTTAGAGCCCAAATCCAGTCCCTGCTAGCAAAACTCATTCAGCACATCTTTTCTGTTATTATTATTTTTATTTATTTATTTTTTACCAATCTGTCATCTGTTTTTTCCTCTTGTGATTCAGATTAACCATTTTTTTTCTGTTTTTAGGCTCCATGATTCTTATACATATATGGTTTCAGATGTATTATACCTTGAAAATTGATATTCTTAAATATTTGTAAATATTCACATTGGGACCACAAGATCTGTCTTTCAGTGTACTGTAGTATTCACTATGATTTGTTCTGGACATCATAATTTAAGTGATGATAAAGAACACATGAAATGGCCTTAGAAAAAGACAAAAAAAAATCAACTATGAAATGGTATTGTGTACTCTTTTAGGACCAGAATGCTAGATAAGAGTCAATAAACAAGAAAGAAGGTTTTACCAACACTGGAATTTGTTTTACCTAG
The DNA here is from genome assembly GCA_004026765.1 of Micronycteris hirsuta. Classification (NCBI taxonomy): domain Eukaryota; kingdom Metazoa; phylum Chordata; class Mammalia; order Chiroptera; family Phyllostomidae; genus Micronycteris; species Micronycteris hirsuta. The sequence continues at coordinate 2,351 of PVJI01031335.1, forward strand.
GGAAAGTATACTCAGTGAGGTAATGGACTCATTCTGCCCCAAGATCTTTAACACTGTTAGGTAGCCATATATCTATCTGTAAAGAAATTTAGCTTTAAAGATCAGTGCTTCTCAAACTTGAGCTTCCTTTTCCCTTGACCTCAACCTAGAGAGCTTTTCAAACAAATTCCTGAGCTTCTCCTTTAGAAATTCTAATTCTGTAGGTTTGGGGTTGCGGGGTGGAGGATGATGAAGTCAGTATGAATTTGCACCCTTTGTGTTTCTGGTATAAATTCCTTGAGCTCTGTGCTTTGAAACCGATTTTTTTTTAAAGATTTTATTTATTAATTTCTAGAGAGAGGGTAAGGGAAGGAGAGAAACATCGATGTGTGAGAGAAACACATCTATCTGTTGCCTCTCGCATGCCCCCAAGGACCTGGCCCACAACCCAGGCATGTGCCCTGAGTGGGAATCAAACTAATGACTTTCGGTTTGCAAGCTGGTGCTCAACCCACTGAGTCACACCAGCCAGGGCTGAAACCCGTTTAGTAAGTCCTTAACTGAGGAGCTCCTGTAGGACTGCCCTGGCTAGGGAACTGGGGATCTTCAGTCTCTCAGAACAACAGCTGTAGTTATAAACTTACAGTTGGGAACTTTCTTTTAGAGTTTATCATATGTTGCTTTGTCAAACAAGACTAGGTTACTGAGCTTGTCCCCAGCTTTGCCTTTGGACCACTTCTTTTTGGCCTTGTGCCTATATTTGTTCAGTGCGACTTTGTCTTTCTTGGCTGACTTTCCAGAATCTTTTTTCTGTCATCTTTGAGTGACATAGGAAAGTTTGGAGAGCAGCTGCTACCACTGCACCCTCTCTAAAATGTTGGACAGAAAGTGAATTTGCATTTCTAACAGGCTCCTTAGAGATGCTGCAGCTGCAGGTTCAAGGACCACAATTTGAGTAGCGCTAGTCTAGAGGACTTCCAAAGTCAAGGAATACAGCTGACATACATAGAACATAAATGTGTGGCTATTTCATTGTTCTTTGATTAAAAATATCTTTTTCTCTGGGAATGGAAGAACATAAATGAGCTAAGTCAGACAGGTTTTGTTTTTTTTAAGCCATGCTATCCACTTGACTCGTATCTTTATTCTACAGAGTGAACAACCATCCCAGTTGCCCAGGGTTTTTCAGTGCTAAAACTGGGACAGTCCTGGGCAAACTAGACATTAGGTTGACTTCTCTATTCTCATGAGGCCAGTGAACTAAGAGAAGTGTAAAAGAAAAAATGAACTTGACTAGGAATCAGAAAATGTGATTTCCAGTCCTAATTCACAACATATTAATTTATAACTTGAAATTGGGCATTTAAATTCTCTGTTTCAGTTTCTATATCTGTAAAATGGAGATAGTACTACCTACTCTACTTACCTCACAAAAAAACGTTTGAAGATCAGTTGAAACAAGGTACATAAAAGATTTTTATTAAAATACCAAGTAGCCCTGGTTGGTGTTGTCAGGGGATTGAGCGCCGGCCTGCTAACTGAAGGGTCACGGGTTTGATTCCCAGTCAGGGCACGTGCCTGGGTTGCAGGCCAGGTCCCTGGTGGGGGGTGCGCAGGAGGCAACCACACACTGATGTTTCTCTCCCTCTCTTTCTCCCTCCCCTCCCCTCTATCTAAAAATAAATAAATAAAATCTTTTAAAAAATGTAGATTGTAGCTTTTTGAGGGGCTACTGCATACAGTTAGATTTTAAGGCTTTGGATGTTAAATGTTTCTAAATATTTAATGGTTTCTTTAATATCTTGACTTGTGTATGGTAGCACAGCAAACTCATAGGAATTAGTATCAATAGTAAATTTTAGGTTTTTTAGAATGTTGTATTTTGTTTTATAAAAAATTTTGTAATAAAATTGTGTATATTAAAAAAATTCACACACATGGCAAATGACAAGAATGTTTATAGTTCAAAACTGAAAACAATAGTGTGTGCATCAACAGGGCAATGGATAAATAAATTTTAGCATATCCATAAAGGGACTGCTACTCGGCAATAACAAAGATGGAACTACTGATACACATAACATTAATACTCATAGACACTATGTTGAGTGAAAAAAATCCTAGCACAAGAGTACATGCTATGATTTCATTCATATATAGATCAAGAACAATAAAATTGATTGATGGTACTAGCAGTCGTTACAGTGGCTACCTCTGCGGAGGGAGACTGTAGCCTGGAATAGGCACAAGGAAACCTTCTGGGGGCTAGAAGTATTCTAGAATCTAGATCTCTGTATGGGTAGTGCTTATACAGGTGAATACAGACGTCAATTATTCATCCTGCTGTGCACTTACATTAGTGCATGTTACCTGCTTTACTGTATGTATATTATACCTGAGTGAAAAAGAAAAAAAAAACACAAATAAAAGGACAAAAGAAACTCGCCCTCAGTTCTAACACCACTAAAAGACAAATTCTTTTCCTTGAAATGTTTCAGATCTAACAAGTCCCAGCACTATTGAAGAGACTCCGTTTCATAGTCTGAGTTTCTGATATGTGGATCTAGAGGTCATACAGAGTTGTTGCCCAGATATCTTGGTTTTCTGTACTTGAGCAACATACAGCTGTACGGGGAAGCAGAAACCCTGTGTCACTAGTCCAGGAAGAGGGCCAGGTTTACATCGACATTGCAACAAATCTTTTTTTTTCCTTCCTTTTCTTTTTCTTTTTCATCTTCGCGTCCTTATGCCTGTTTTCCTTAGATTGACTTTTCACCCTCTCCTCATACAACATACCTTTTAGGGAGGGGAGCCTTCAAATTTTCCTTCTCTCTCCTCTACTCTACTTTCCCATCTTTTCTAATGTGTCTCATTAAACTCAATCGTCCACACTGACATTTTCTCTTATGAGTCTTTTCATAAGACTTTTATGAGTCTTGTCCTGTCCCCCTGCCCAAGGAGCCTTCCAGTAGCCTTTACATAGATAAAAAGTCTGCATTCTCAGACTTTTATCCACATGTTTTCAAAACAGTGCCTATGACAGCCCACATTCATCAGGGCATGCCTACTCCCAGGCCGCCAGGAAATCCATGTTTTAGTCATTTCCCACCTAGCGTCTTCCTAATTGGCTATTCTGGGTCTCCTGGGTTTTATTCATCCTTGGCCTTCCTTAGGAAAACAAAACAAAACATTTATTTCTCAAGAAGGATTAGTCAGCTGACCAAGTAATCTGAGGATCTAAAAATGGAGAGTGATCAGAAATATGTAAGTTCAGGGAGAGCAAAAAGTTGAGTTGCATATAAATGTGCCTTTTTTTTTTTTTACACTGAGTGGCTCTAGTTTCTTATTTATTTCTGTAAATACATCCATGTTTGTTTCATAGAAGGTACTTAGTAAATAGTTGCCAATATATAAAAAAGATGACTCCATGAAGATAAAACTGTAAGGTGTTATTGAAAAATGACAGAGTAACATCAGCAAGAATCAGGGTGCTGAGGGAACTTTCTGAGAAGGTGCAAATGTATGGCTCGGTGGTTGCACGGGTGAGTGTATCTAGCTGTCAAGTGATCAACCTGTACACATAAAATGCGTGAATTTTTATTTTATATATTTTACACAAAAATAAATTGACTTAAAAAAATAGAATCGAGGTGCTGCAGGAGCATAAAAAAGGGGAAGATTTTGTAAAGACCCGAGGCTGTGTGGAAGAGGGAAATGTGGAATGAAATGTAGAAAAGAGGGGAGAAAAAGAAAAGAAGGCAAGATCTCCGGCTAAACAGGCATCGGTTGTTGGGGCAGCTGTAGGGAGTGATGACTAACACTGAGTCATACTTTTGGTGGGGATGTTTGGGGATTAGTTGCCTACTACAAAAATATCTGCACTGGAGGCAAAATCCTTGTATAACCTTGGACATCTTTGCAGAGATGCCTCGGATTCCTGTAAACTGCAACTTTCTCGGTTCAGTTGGATGCGCGCTGCCGCCAGCTCCTCTCTGCATCTGGCCCGGCAGAGGCGAGGGGGCGCCCGGCTGGTGCCTACGGCCAGGAGCGTGAGCAGTGGCTTCCTGTCGCTGCGGGCGGAGGACGTGCAGGGTGGCACGGCGCGCGGCGCGCTCGCATCCTGTGCCGCCGGATAGAGGAATCCCAGGCGGAGGGGCTGAGTCAACGTGGTCCAGGCCCTGCGTCGTCGCATGCACACCCTTTTTTTTCCCTTCCGTATCTGCTATTGGTCTAGGCTAAAATTGGACCAATTTTAGACAAGGAGGGAGAAATGCCAACGAGGAGGATGAATGTGGAAACGGATGGAGGGATTATAAAAAGACTGAGTGGAGTGCAAAAGAAGGGAAAGAGGGGACGTGAAAATTGGATAGCGGGATGAGCGCTAGAAGAGAGGGAGAAAGCACTGTTAGTGGACAGGGCTGATGCGGAGAAAAGCGATCATTTTGAACCAATCAAGAGGATGAAAAGAAAAAGAGGCTGAGAAAGACGCACCTTGACTGGGAGTGGGAGAGTAGGAAGAATTAATGGAGGTATTAAACAAGAGAATAAACTTGTATATACTAAGTGTGTGTAATACAGGTATTTTTCAAACTTAAACAAGAAGGGAACACACCTATTTAATTTCACATTTGGATATATATGCTCAGAGACAAAGAGGTTACTGCTCTTCATGTATGAAAGTCTAGGTCCCCATTCATTTTATGAACCTAAAGACTTTCCAAAAAGTCTCCAATTACATGTGAGAAGTTAAATCATCACAAAAATATTCTCCTCTGCAGTAGATAAGTCTTGATAAATCTGGGCACTATTTTAAGTACTTTGCATATATTAACTGATTTAATTTAATCATCATAACAAGTCTTATGAATTAGGTAGACTCTGTCAATACCTTCCTTTTACAGATGAGGAAATAGAGGCACAGTGAGGCCAAATAACTTTCTCAAGATCATACAATGTAAGTGGTAGAGGGAGGATTCAAACCCAGGATGTCTGACTCTACAATATGTGCTTTTAATTACACTTGCTTTAAAATATTTTTAAAATAGAAATAAAAAGTAAAAATATGTAACCCCAACCAACTCACATTTAGGTCTTATGCAAACTGGGAATAGATTTCTCCTACCACCTTCACCACAGTGAGTGTCTAAAACTGGGCCTGGCCCTGGCCAGGTAGTTCAGTTGATTGAAGCATCTACTTGATGTGCCAAGGTTGCGAGTTCCATCCCCTGTCAGAACACATACAAGAATCAACCAATGAACAGGTAAATAAGTGGAACAACAGATGAATGTTTCTCTCTCTCTCTTCCTTCCCCCATCCTCCCTCTCTAAAATCGATAAATAAAATAAAACTGGGCCTTGGCAACATAGTAGAATTGTATGAATGAAGGAACAAATTAACCCTGACCTATATCCCACTGTGGACTGTTCAGGCTGTTTGTCTGTCTTCTTCACTCTTGCTGTCACTACGTCGATCTGTTGCTGCTCATTAATAGTGTTAAGAAGGAGAGAGAGCAGGCCAAAGAATATCAAACTGTGAGGGAGGAAGAATTATTTTCCTTCTAATCTTCTAAGTTGTTCTGGCTGGTCTAATAATTCTATAAGTGTTTAGTGTTCAAATGTTAGAAAGTTACTTTGAGACAGAGTAACAGGTGAAAATAACCAACCTTATTATGTGCATGCAGGGGTTCCGTAATAATATGGGTCCCATTAGGGGGAATACATGATGAGAGACAGGGACTTGGCCTGGGGTGATGAACACACAATACAGTGTACAGATAATGTGTTGTGGAATTGTGCCCCTGAAACCTCCAATTTTGTTAACTAGTGTTACCCCAATAAATTCAACAAAAAAGAAAAATAAACGAATAAAAACAATATGTTCAGACCCTCAGAAAAAAGAATGTTTAGTCTTATTGGAAAATTTTCAGGTTATATTATTAGAAAAGCAATACAAACAAAAATATCTTTTTAATAATGTATGCACGTGTGTAGATTAACAGAAAAAATATCTTGACACTAAATAATGCAAAAAGTACGGCAGAAAAAAAAATCGAATATGGGTCCCAGGACAGATAAGGTGGTTAAGATTTATATGCCAACTCGAGCTAAGGTGGAGGGGGACAGTGCTGGTTTGGGACTTCAAAGGAGAGGGAGGCAATTCACATGGAGCTAGAAAAGCAAATGTTTGGTAAACAAATGTTTGCTGGCCCATCTTTAACAATGGGACACACAGAGGACTTTGATCAAACAGGCTTTGCTGGTTTTCTCCCTGTCTACCACACACTAGTTTATATTAAACTATAGTTATCGATGATGATAGCTCCCTTTCTGATGCAAATCCTCTATCTAAATTCTATTAGCCAGTGAGGGGGGGAGGTCAATGGTTTTTCCAAGTGTGTCGACATAACTAGCTTAAAATAACATCCTAAAAGGCATATTTTGGGGTAGTAAACTCTGCTTCCCCTCCCAAAGCTAAGACCCAAAGCCCTTAAAGGGCCATTTGTCAAAATTTAATGGATTATCTCTCTCCTCTTAATTTTGTAAAAACAGATATGAACTTTTTTAAATTTCTAATTAGCTTAAAACAGCTATTTACAAAAAAATAAATAAAACAGCTATTTACATGTAATTGGAATTAAATTGGATTTAAAAGCCTACCTGGAGCCCTGGCCAGGTGGTTCAGTTGGTTGGAGCATCCTTCTATACACCAAAAGGTTTCAGGTCGATTCCAGGTCAGGCACATACCTACATTGGGCACTGGATCCCCGGTCCAGTCCGGTGGGGTGTGTATGGGGGCAATTTATCGGTGTTTTTTATCTCTTTTTCTCCCTTCCTCTCTGTCTCTAAAATCAGTAAAACATATCCTCAGGTGAAGTTTAAAAGAAAAAAAGTCCACCTGGGACCTAACATTTGAAGAATTTAGATTGTGCTTGTAATCAAAGTAACTTTCCAACATTTGAACACTAAACAGTTATAGGATTATAGGGTCAGGCCATCAAAGTCAGCACACATTGCTGCACACATTTTTGAAACAGGTACGTCGTCATTCATTAAGTTTGCATATAACCATGTGAAAAGCACTTAAGAGTTTTACACATCCATGAGATCATGATATTCATGTCAAACGGGGACCAAGAACGGAAGAGGATGACTAAAAGCAGAAGTAAGGAAATAGGGATAGCTGCCTGCACCCCTGGGCAGCATTATCATGCAAATAAATTCCGTGGGGCGGGGGAGCAGCAGAATAATGAAGGGACCAGAAGCTTTGGTCAGCTCTCAGTGATGGAACTGGTCGCTTTGGAGATTTGGCTAACGCTTCACAAAGCACGTAGGCACTAGCTTACGTAGCTTCTAACAAACAGGCGGGGCTAACCTACAGGGTCGACACTGACTAAAAAGAGATTCTTTGGTTTCTGGGCCCGCCTCATCCAAAGATTTCTGTGACTGCCTGACTCATTTTGAGGCTGAAAACAAGAAAGGCAAATAGCCTCGGTTATTTTCCAGTAAAACTGATTTTTTTTTTTTACTACACAGAAAGATCATATGGTACTTCCACATGACACAGTGAGCACATGTAGAAGACATAGAATTATTACAAGTACAGTGGCTAGAAACTGTGTGAGGCATAATGGGCATTCGATAACATTTGTGGAATGCATATAGACAGACGTTTTGAGAAGAATACGTGATTCTTAGTGTAGCTGGAGGGCTGAGCGCCACTGTGTCACATCCCTTCCTCAAGGCAAACGCTAAAACATTACCATCACCACTTGGATGAATAAGCATGAACTATTTTTAGTCTCCAAATGATACCCTATTCTGAGGATGGGGTGTATTTGCTAAAGCACCCTAATAGTAAGTGGCACATTCCTACACACTCAGAGGACTGCTCTGTCTTGTCCTCCCCACCCCAGTAGGAGGGAATTTGAGCCTGTGGCTTGAAAAAAGTTTATTCTTTGTGATTCCACCTGCAGCCCAGACGGTCTCTAAGAGTGAGAGGAGAAGCTATGTGAAAGCAGACAATACCTGTAGTTGACACACTACAGTTCCTCTGATGACACAGGAAGGGTCAGATTCTTCTCCTCCCCCTTGCTACCACACCCATGATTTGGCAGCTCCTTTGGCTGTTTTCTGGGTCCTGTACTCATTTTTGAGACTGGTAAGAGTCTGCCTCCTCCTAAGAAAAGTACACTGAAATACAACGTTAGCATCACCTTCGGGGGGTTGTGTTTCTGCCTAGTCCATCTTAGAACCCCATCTTAATAAATGCCACCCTAGAGCTTCAGTAGCCTTTTTCTTCCTAGGGAACCTGATGGGTTTTTTTTTGTTTGTTTGTTTTTTTTTCCCTGAGTTGGCTCTGCTGCTCTGGAGGTCACGAAAGTTAGGGAAGAGCCCTGCTGAAAGAGAAAGGACCTTTAATTGTGAAACACTGGCTTTGCTCATTACCACAATCCACAGATTGACACTTGCTCACAGTCTTTTGAAAGGGTGGATGTGAGTCAGCGGAATACTTTAGTTATCAGTATTCAGTAACTGTCTTCCTGGAAATGAGCCAGGAAACAGTATCCTGGTGATAAGGTCCAATTAATAACCACACAGAGAAGGAAGGACAGTTACAGTTTTAGAGGATTGCTAGAGTAAACTGGGGGGACTCAAAGAAAGCGCTCTGCTTCCTGAAAGCAATAGTCTGTTTTCCCTATTGGTGTTGTATAGAAGTTGCCATTTAAAATACTTGTTTAAAAAATAATAATAAAATAAAATACTTGTTTATGGCCCTGGCTGACTAGCTCAGTTGGTCAGTCTGGATACGCCAAGGTTACGGGTTCTATCCCCTGTCAGGGCACATACAAGAATCAACCAATGAATGCATAAATAAGTGGGACAACAAAATTGAGGTTTCTCTCTCTCTTTCCCTTCTCTCTCTCTCATTAAACAAACAAACACACAATTTTATGATCCAGCAATCACAGTCCTTGGTGCTTACCCAAATGAGATGATGAAAACCTACATCCACACAAAACCTGTGCATAAATGTTTATAGGAGCTTTATTCATAATTGCCAAAATTTAGAAGCAACCAAGATGTTCTTCAATAGGTGAAAAAACTCTGGTACATTCAGATAATGAAATATTATTCAGTGTTAAAAAGACATGAGCTATAGCCCTGGCTGCTGTGGCTCAGTGGACTGAGTGCTGGCTTATAAACCAAAAGGTCACGGGTTCAATTCCCAGTCAGGGCACATGGCTGGGTTGTGGGCCAGGTCCCCAGTTGGGGGTGTGAGAGAGGCAACTGATCAATCGATATTTCTCTTGCACATTGATGTTTCTCTCCCTATCTTTCTCCTTCCCCCCTTAAAAATAAATAAATGAAATCTTTTTTTTTAAAGAAACCTATCTGGAAAGGATACATACTATATGATTCCAACTATATGACATTCTGCAAAAGACAAAACTATGGAAATAGCAAAAATACTGGTTGCCAAAGAATGGGGGTTGGGTGGGGGCTGGGAAGGAAAGATGAATTGGCAAAGCACAGAGGGTTTTTAGGGCAGTGAAACTATTCTATATGATACTGCAACGATGAACACATGTTACTATATATTTTTCCAAACCCATAAAATGTGCAAGACCAAGAGTGAATCCTAATGTAAACTATGGAGTTTGGATGACTATGATGTATCAATATAGGTTCATCAGTTGTCACAAATATACTACATTATTGCAAGATGTGAATAATAGGGAAGTGGAGGGGGTACACGGGAACTGTATGTACTTTCCACTCAATTTTTCTGTAACGTTAAAACTGCTCCCACCAAAAAAGCCTATTCATTACAAAAAAACAAAAAACTGCTTTATATGTCTCTCTCCAACCGCTTCCATGAGACCTTAAAGGCAAGAACCATATTTTTTATATGGTTTTATTCTCAGAATCTAAAGATGAAATAGAATTAATATTCACTTATAAGTGCATATCCTAACAATAAGTCAGACTTAACAAATCTAAAACAAAGCTCTTGATTTGACCCCTCAAAACTTGCTCATCTCTATGCTTTACTGATTAAAGCAAATGGCAAACCCTAGTCCTCCAGTTGCTCAGGCCATACCCTTGAGGTCATTTTTTTTTAAGATTTTATTTATTTATTTTTAGAGAGGGGAAGGGAGGGATAAAGAGACAGAAACATCAATGTGTGGTTGCCTCTCCCATGGCCCCCACTGTGGACCTGGCCTGCAACCCAGGCATTGCCCTGAGTGGGAATCAAACTGGCGCCCCTTTGGTTTGCAGCCCACACTCAATCCACTGAGCTACGCCAGCCAGGGCTTTGAGATCATTCTTGGCTTCTTTTTTTTCTTTCACACCCAACATCTAGACTTTCAATTAACCCTGTTATTTCTGTCTTGAAAATACATTTTAAATCCAACAACTCACTGCTTCCACTGCTACTACTTTTGTCTAAACTCTCATTTCTCACCTGGACCAATAGCCTACTAGCTGGTCTCTATGTTTCCACTCACGCTCTTCTTCATTCAACAGCAAATCCTTTTTTAAAAACATAAATTAACTAGTGTCATTCCACCCAAAACCTCATTTAAACTTAACCTTTTTAAAGGTCCTGACTCCGAATTCAGTTATATTCTAAGGTCCTGGAGGTTAGGGCTTCAACATACGAATTGGAGGAGGATACATCATCTCCAAGCCTAAAGTCCCATCTGAATATCATCAGGTGTACCTCACACCTCTTCCACACTCTAACCATTAGTTCAAAGCCACTTCCACATTTTTAGGTATCTGTTATAACAGATATATAGAAAGAGATTTGTTTTAAGGAATTTTCTCATATGATTATGGAGGCCGGCAAGTCCAAAATCTGCAGGGTGAGCTGGCAGGCTAGAGACCCTGTTG
>PVJI01031336.1:0-13221 GCA_004026765.1 Micronycteris hirsuta
TGGATCTCAGGGGAGACTCCAGGGCACAGAGAGTTTCTAGGAAAGTTGGCCTTTGCCTACATTGGCCTGAGACCAGCCCTCGCCTGGCCAGTCATTCCAGACAAGTAGCTCTGAGTCCATGACACAGACAGAGGCACAAGCACATAGACATTTGAAGTCTCATGTTGCATTTACTTTAAACAGTTAACTGAAGTTATTGCTACTGAATTCTTTTGTTTTTTATGTCATTTGGGTTAGATATAATAGTACTTGTCCATAGGAATATCTGAGGAAAAAGAGAGTTTGAGGAAATATGCTCTAAATGTAAAGAGCACAGTAACACACATTAGACTCTTGATCCTAGCAAACAGTCTAGGAAGGCATCGTTTACAAAAGACTGTACTGTACTCTCTAGGTCACCCAGCTAATAGCAAAGCCAAGATCCTTCCCATTTTCCTTATAGAAGCATTGCCACTCATACTGGAAAATTGCACCAGTGATCAGAGCTCTGTTCACACATCTAAACAACTGTTTTCAATCAGGTATTGCAAATATAGTATCTTATACTTAGAAATGGGCAAAGAAGCTGAATAGGCATTTTTCCAAATAAGACAAAAATATCCCACAGATATATGAAAAGCTGTTCCACATAACTAATTATTAAGTAAATTAAAATAAAAATCACAATATGATATTACATTACACCTGTTAGGAATACTGTTATCAAAGAAAAGATATAATTTGGCAAGCATGTGGAGAAAATGGAACCCTCGTACACTGTTGGTGGGAATATATATAAATTGTTACTGCTACTGTGGAAAAGAGCATGCAGGTTCATATGATGCAGCAATCCCACTTCTGGGTATGTATGCAAAGGAAATGTGACCAGGTTTTCAAAGGGATATCTACCTTCCCATATTAATTGAAGCATTATTCACAATAATAAAAATATAGAAACAACCTAAGTGTTTGTTGATGGATAAGAAAATGTAATATAAACATAGATATGTACAATGGGATATTATTCAACCAAAGAAAAGAAGAAAACCCTGCCATTGAGACAACATGGATGCACTTAGAGGGCATTAAGCTAAGGGAAATAAGTCAGACAGAAACAGGCAAGTGCTACATGGTATCACTCATATACTGAATCTAAAAAAAAAACTCATAGAAAAAGAGACTTGAATAGTAATTGCCAGAGACTGGGGAAGGGAGGATGGGAAAATGTTGGTCAAACTGTACAAACTTTTATTTATCAGATGAATGGGTTCTGAGTATCAAATGTACAGCATGGTGACTATGTTGTATATTTGAAGTTTGCTAAGAGAGATCTCAAGCATCGCTGTATGAAGTGACAGATGTGTTAACTAACTTGATTGTGGTAATCATTTCACGATGTATATGTATACCAAATCATCACATTGTACACTTTAAATACATTATAATTATACTTGTCAATTATACATCAGCAAAGCTGGAAAGGAAGAACATTGCCCATTGTAATAAAAGTATTCATTAAGTGAGAGCTTGTATTATTATTATAACGATGATGATGAGGACAACAATGACGATTGTCACATATATTCTTTTGCTTTTGTAGATAAAAATCTACTCTCCTCCTGGAACACTGATAGGTTATGTTATTCAGGCTACGCACCCATATAAGACTAAGATTATAATTCAAAATGAGGATAAAAAGGATATACTAAGAATTATTGGCCCATTTTGTGCATGCAGATGTTGTGAAGAAGTTGTTTTTGAGGTAAGAGATGTAATTACTCTAATAGAATTTGATTTACAAATATAAGGAGAATATAATCTAGTAACATGTTACAAATATATTAAATAAATATGTGTATCCTACTATCAAGAGGGAGACAGTGCACTCATACGTGTAACTTTGGTCAGAAAGGTACTTACTAATCTCATTGAGCTTCAGTGTTGATTGTGATAATGGAAAAAAGTGAAGCAGAGCCTCATAGTCAATAAATATAAGCAAAACAATTAACATTTAAATGTGGTGATTTCTGTGTGGAAGTGCTGTATATTATCCACTTTGAATACACCATTTACTTTGTCATCGATGTCTGGCTGCCAAAGCCTGTGAATCCTTCCTTAGTCTTAAACACAGTCTGTCAGTGCCTCGGCCCTCTTCAGAAGGTCTGACATCTTTGAGTTCCTTCAGAAAGCCCAATGATGCAAAGAGAGTTTTCAGGAAGGTAGTGTAAACTGTGCCATCCAGTTATGCTTCTTGGGCTGGCTTTAGCTCAGCAGGTACTTCGATTCAAGCATTACTGTAGTTATGCTTCTTTATGATCTCCATATTATTTTTGTATTAAATTTGATTATTAGAAACCATAATATATCTGTATACTTACTGTATGAAGCAATTTCATTATGGCAGTTTTCCAACAGATGTTCTAGCTGTAAGCCCAAATTACTTAGTTATAAATGTTTAAAAATCAGGAGATTTTATAACATAATCTTGATATTATGATTCTCATTGAAAATTATAAAATCTGTTAAACTGATCCCACATTTCCACAGGAAGGGCAAAAGTCTACAACTAAGCAGGGATACCACCCTATGATAAAATGTGGGAATTCTGCCTCTTTCTCAACTTTCTCAGTTTCCCAGTATCTCCTTTATTTTTTATATTATCTGCCTGACTTCCCTAGTTGTATGATTTTCAATTCTGTTACACCCTGGTTATATAAAGATGAATCATTTCCTTCACATAATTAATAGACTAATGACAGAGATAGAGGATTCTAAGAGAACACACATAGTGTAAAGAGCCCTTATAAAGGCTCTTTTAAAAGGATATGGATAATGTGCATGTTTGTGTGTGTGTGTGTATGTGTGTGTGATATGTATGTATAAGAACTTTACATAGAGGTATGTATAACAATAGATCCTCATATAGGGTATGGCATACTTATCACAGATCCAGAGGAGTGGAAAGATAATTGTTCATTCACAGAACAATAATAACAGAAATTTACCTAGCATATATTACTTTGGATAAATTGGTGAAAACACTATGAAAGCATTGTGAAATTATTATATTTAATGCTAACAAATTTAGATTTCATCCAGCAAATTTTCACAATAGAATCCTTGGAGAATTCATCATATGTAATAAACTAACTTCTCTCCTATGTATCCAGAATAATAATAACTAGGTACCATCTTTCAGAGCATTGAGAAATAGTCATTTGAATCACTTTGTGATGGCAAGAGTGACACTTAAATCGGGAATTTCGAGTATGAGAGACTGCTGTGGAACATGGATTGTGCCATCATTGTATCAGTGGTTATGGAAACTTGGAGTAGAAAAAAGATAAAAGCGTGAACACAGCAGGAGTCATTTTATAGGAAGAAATAACATAGACATTTCATAAGTAGACTGAGTGGAGCTGTCTTATGAAGATGATGTCCATTGAGGATAAAAGAAAATCTAGAGATGAATCTCATGTCTAAGAATTAAGAAACTGAAATAATGCCTTTCGCACAGATGATAATCTTGAAGGAGAAACAGTTGATTTGTAGGAAGCTAGTGATTTATATTTGAGTTACGTTGAATTTTACATATGTAGAGAAAAATATTGGGGACTCTTCAGCATACAAATGGTAGTTGAAGCTGTGAAAAGATTGTCCCAAGTGTGAAAAGAAGACAAGTAGACTTTCCTCTACATCCCATGGAGATTATAAGGGAATCCGTCTTCTTCCAGGACTCTTGGTAGGGAAAAAATATGCATACATTAAACTGATATCCCAATCCAGGCCCCTTTATGAATATGAAATCTGAATTGACAAAATCACTATGGTATGTTTAGGAATCTCAAAACATAAAAATAGATGCTGAGTGGCAATACTGATAACAGGATCAAATGCTGAAGTATTACAGAATAGACCTGGGGGGATGAATGATATACTATTACTGAATGGACCCCCTTTGTGCTCCTGGGGTTCCCCACCCCATACTGGGTTTGCCTTGCCTGCCACCAGGGAAAGACATCTCTCAATGCCAGAAATTGGTGAAAAGAAAAGGGATTATTTATTTAAAGAGTTATACAAACTTAAGAGTAATGACTTATCTTCACTGAGATCCCAAAGTCCTTTAGAATACCCACAAATGCACAGTCCTTCCTTCCCTCTCTGCATAGTCTGGGGTACTGTATCTTAGAAAAAGAAATAGACATTGGTGGTTCTTCTCTGCCCAAGCCACGTGGTCCCAAAAAGACCCGGCATGGCTGCTGCACCTGGGTTTAAATCCCAGCACCAATCTTCCTCTGCTGCACCATTTCTGGTTTCTCGCATAATTGGCCATAGCTGCCAGCTTTCCCATATTTTTCCAGCTTTACTGGGCTGCCATAGTAAGTCCAGGCAGGTGTGGCCCTGTGGTGTGGAGCCAATCATCTCCAAACTCTTACGCAGGTGCTGTGACCAGGGGAGTTGCCTCCCAGTTACATCATTGGTTGAAGTGACTCCCATCCCTCTGGATCAAAGCATGGCTACAGCTATTTAACATATGTATGAAACCAGTTAAAGGTTATAGAGATGTTAAACGACCATTCTAGCAATGGTCCTGCTCCATGTGTCCCATCCCCCAGCTCAGACTTGTTGGGGGTGAGGACATCCTATATATATTTTTCTAATATTTCCTGGACACTGAGTTCTGGAACCCACTACAAATCCTTATTTGGGCTCCGCCTCTTGGCTGCACCCTGTTACAAAAGCACACTAGAAGGAGACTCATCACCAAGAATACCCTCTATTTCTGCAGGGAAAAAAACCCTATCTTTACATGAACATATTCAAAAGTTACATAACTGAACTTCTGGCCAAGATGGAGGTGTAGGTAGATACACTTTGCCTCCTCACACAACCAAAAGCACGACAACAACAAATTTAAAAACAAAAAATAACCAGAACTGCCAGAAAATCTAACTGTATGGGAGTCTGCTACAACCAAAGAGTTAAAAAAACATTCATTCAGACTGGTAGGAGGGATGGAGACTGGCAGCCAGGGCTGAAAGGACACCTAGCAAGGCCGTGGCTGGAGGGCCAGGCAGGTGAGGGGGCAGCAGGTGGGTGGGGCAGTCCCACATTTGCATAAGAAGAAACTGGGAGGAACAACTAGGGAGTGAGACAGACTGCGAAACCCAGGGTTCCAGCCCAGGGAAATAAAGCCTCAAAACCTCTGGCGCTAAAAACCTGTGGGTGTTGGAGCAGCAGAAGAAAATCCTAGCCTCATAGGACAGCTTACTGGAGAGACCCACAGGGTCCTAGAACATATACAAAACCATCCACTCGGGAATCAGCAACAGAAGGGCCCAATTTGCTTGTAGGTAGCAGCGGAAGTGACTGAAAGCTGGGGGAGAGCTGAACAAGTGGCATTGTTCCCTCTCTGACCCCTCCCCCACATACAGCTCCACAACACAACATGGGTCGCCTCTCCCTAGTGAATACCTAAGGCTCCACCCCTTACAAGGTAAAAGCTGTGCCGAGACCAAAAAAAATATGGCCCAAATGAAAGAACAGATGAAAGCTCCAAAAATATAACTAAGCGATGAAGAGATAGCCAACCTATCAGATGCAGAATTCAAAACACTGGTAATCAGGGTGCTCACAGATATGGTTGAGTATGGTCACAAAATAGAGGGAAAAGTGAAGGCTATGCAAAATGAAATGAAGAGACATGTATAGGGAATCAATGGTGAAGGGAAGGAAACCAGGAGTGAAATAAATGATTTGGAACAGAAGAAAGAAATAAATGTTGAACCAGCACAGAATGAACAAGAATTCAGAAAAAATGAGGAGAGGCTTAGGAACCTCCAGGACAACTTTAAACATTCCAACATCCAAATCAAAGTGGTGCCAGAAGGAGAAGTGGAAGAACAAGAAGTAGAAAAGTTATTTGAATACATAATGAAAGAAAACTTCCCCAATCTGGCACAGGAAATAGACTTCCAGGAAGTCCAGGGAGTTCAAAGAGTCCCAAAAAAGTTGGTCCCAAGGAAGCATACACCAAGGCACATCGTAATTAAATTACCCAAGATTAAAGAGAAGGAGAGAACCTTAAAAGCAGCAAGAGAAGAGGAGAGAGTTATCTACAAAGGAGTGCCCATAAGACTATCAGCTGATTTCTCAAAAGAAACCTTGCATGACAGAAGGGGCTGGAAAAAAGTATTCAAAGTCATGAAAGACAAGGACCTATATTCAAGATTACTCTATCCAGCAAAGCTATCATTTAGAATGGAAGGGCAGATTAAATGCTTCCCAGATAAGATCAAGTTAAAGGAGTTCATCATCACCAAGCCCTTATCATATGAAATGTTAAAGGGACTTGTCTAAGAAAAAGAAGATAATAAAAAATATGAGCAGTAAAATTACAATAAACACACAAGTCTCAACAAGTGAACCTAAAAAAAAACAAAAACAAAAAGCAAAACAAACAAAGCAAACAACTAGAACAGGAACAGAATCACAGAAATGAAGATCACATGGAGGGTTATCAGCAGGGGACATAGGGAGGAGGGGAGAATCAGGGCAAAGACACAGAGAATAAGAAGCATAAATGGTAGGTACAAAATAGACAGGATGAGGTTAAGAATACTGTAGGAAATGGAGAAGCCAAAGAACTTACATGTATGACCCATGGACATGAACTAAGGGGTGGGAGATTGCTGGTGGGTGCAGTTCAAAGGGAAATAAAAGGGGAAAAATGGGACAACTGTACTAGCATAGTCAAAACAATATATTTTTTTAAAAAGGAAAAAAAAACAAAAGTTACATAACTCTCCAGGAATAAATCAAAAAGCAAACAGCATGTAACAGAATAGCTTGCAATGAGACAAGAAAAACCTAAATAAACAGTAAAGAGACTAAACAAAAAAAAAGGAAGAATAAAACTAATAATAAAGGACAGAATGACTTGAAGACAAGCCAGAAATGAAGAATAGTTATTAATAAACCTCATTGGAAAGGGTGAGCTGCAAATTAGATAGAGATGAAGAGAAAATTAGTGAACTGCATTATCAGTATGTAGAAAATAAACAAGAGGGAAAGAATTAAAATTTTGAAAGCACAAAAAAATTGAAGGGACATGGAACAGTAAACTATTCTTGCATATCCCAATGAGGAACCACACTGAAAGGGAAGGCAGAGAATGCACTGAGATGTTATTTCAAAGAGATAAGTGACAGAGTGTTGCTGACCTGATGCCATGGAACCTGATTCATAAAGTAAAGGAGACCTGATTAGCGTACCTCAACGAGTTGAGTCATCCCACACAGCGAAAGTCCACTGGTTCCATTCCTGGTCAGTGCAGGGCCAGTCTCCGGTTGGGAGAAAGTCTCCCTCTCTTTCTCCCTACCTTCACCTCTCACCAAAAATGAATAAATAAAATCTTAAAAAAAAAATAAGTTCTGAGCACAGGAGTTCTGCCTGTGAAAAAAACTTTGACACCTAAATATAGCTTAGGTAAACTGGAAACTTCAAATCAAAAAAAGGAAATCTAAAGTATGCAAGTTGGAGCGTTCTGCTCAAGATGCCAGCATAGGTAAAAGTAGGACTTGAATTTTCTCACAACCATATCAAAATTACAGCCAAACTGCAGAAAAACTATCATTCAAAACTGCCTGAGATCTAGCTGGACAGAAGTCCAACAACTAAGGATATAAAGAAGAAACAACATTGAGACTGGTAGGAGGGACAGAGACTCAGAACCAGCTGATCCTACACCCAATGTGGTGGATAAAAATCAGGAGGAATATCTCAGATGCAGAGGTCCTCCCTGTGGAATGAGGTGTCCCAGTCCCCTTCCAGCCCCTGAAGGCTAGGGTTCCAGTGCCAGGAAGAGAAGTCCCCATAATTTTGGCTGTGTAAACCAGGAGGGATTGTGGGTGAGTGACATGGAGGGCTTTCAAGGCCCCAGCTGTTTCTCTTAAAGGGCCTGCAGATGTACTTACTCAGACTCACTCACTATGATCTCCAGCACTGGAGCACCAGGGACATACAGGGAAGAATGAGTTGTCTAGTATCAGGATGAGACCTGGAGGGCCAGCTTCCTCCCAGACAGGGTTCTGACAGAGGCCACTGTTCCTCACACATAGCAGGCAGGCGACGTATCTGAGCCTCCAACAACCTGGTTAACACCATTCAAACAGCTCTGTTGATTCCATGAAATCATACCCCACTCAATTTGTGGGCCTAACCCAAGCCATTTGCAGTGACTTTTCTGTAAAAACAGCCTGTTTTGGCTCATGCTTCAGACTTGACTAAAATCTCTCAAACAAGTAGCATGTGGCCTCAGCATGCCCCATACCTATTCCTAAGTAGCCCCAGGCCCAGCACTAGTGGCAGCTGACCTTTATGTGCACCTTAGCCTCTCCTGGACACCTATAGACCCAGCACAAGGTTCAGCCAATTGCAGATTGCTTTGTAGCTCATGCCAGGTGGCCTCAGGCAGGGCTCAGGTAGCAGCTGAACTTGGCCTGCACCTCCTAGGAAGCCCCAGGGTCAGTTAATTTGGTGGATAGCTTCAGACCATGTTGAAGCATCATCCAACCATCTCCATAAGTGACACACTCAGCAGTCACCAGGGTTCTGCTGAAGTAGTCCTTGCTCTCTGGTGTCACTCCCTGCATAGCTGATCCTCCACTGTGGTCATAGCCAGTCTTTTCAGCTGATTGGCCTTGGGGGTTAATCCTACCACTAATGTGCCAACAGCAATCAAAACTCAACTACAACAAGAGGGTATACGTGTCCACACAGGTGGCGCATCTGGAGTGCCCTGCTCAGGTGATCAGAGAAGCTCTGCCACTGGACCCTACAGGACACCTGCTACATAAGGCCACTATACCAAGCCTGAGAGATGTAGCAGCTCAAATACATAGAAATGAACATGTGGTGGGGGGCAAAAAGAGGAGACAAAAGAAGTATGTCCCAAATGAAAGAACATAAAACTCCAGAAAAAGATCTAATAAAATAGAGACAATTAATCTACTAAATGAAGAGTTCAAAACACTGGTTATAAGGATTCTTAATGAACTTAGGAAAATAGATGAACTTAATGGGAACTCTGACAAAGAGAAAGAAACATAATACAGGAAAATACAGGAAAAAGAACTGGTTAGAAATGGAGATTGCACTGGCTGATATGAAGAATACATTACAGGGAATCGACAGTGGAGTAAATGAAGCAGAGGATCAAATTAGAGATTTGGAAGATAAGAAAGTAGAAAACAACCAATCAGAACAGCAAGAAGAATAGAGAATAAAAAAAATAAGGATAGTGTAAGGAGCCTCTGGGACAGCATCAAGTGTACCAACATTAATCACATCATGGGGGTTGCCAGAAGAAGAGAGAGGTCAAGGAATTGAAAACCTTTGTGAAAAAAATAATGATGGAAAACATCCTCAACCTGGTGAAAGAAATAGGTGTACATTCAGAAAGCACAGAGAGTCCCAGACAAGATGAATTCAAAGAGGTACACATCAGGACACATCATAATTAAAATGCCAAAGGTTAAAGACAAAGATAAAATATTTAAAAACAGCAAGAGAAAAGCAGTTAGTTATCTACAAAGTAACTTCCATATGACTGTCAGCTGATTTCTCAACTGAAAATTTACAGGCCAGAAGGGATTGACAGGAAATACTCAAAGTTGTGAAAAACAAGAACTTTCAACCAAGACTACTCTACCCAGCAAAGCTATTATTTAAAATCAATGGATAGATAGAGAGCTTTCCAGACAAGAAGAAGCTAAAGGAGTTTGTCACCACCAAACAACTATTACCAGAAATGTTAAAGGGTCTTCTTTAAGAAGGAAAAAAATAAAGATAAATATGAATAATAAAATGGCAATAAATACATATCTATCAACTATTGCTTTAAATGGAAATGCATTAAATGCTTCAGTTAAGATATACAATAGCTGAATGGATAACAGAGCAAGACCCGTACATATGCTGTCTACAAGAGACTCACTTCAGATCAAAGGACACACAGGCTGAGGGTAGAGAGGTAGAGAAAGATATTTCATAAAAAGTGGAATAAGTAAACAAACAAAAGCTGGAGTAGCAATACGTACACCAGACAAAATAGATCTAAAAAACAAAATAAATGAACAAGCAGAACAGAAACAGTTTTCAGATAGGAAGAGGACTGGGGGTATGAGTGAGAAATTTGAGGGGATGGAGAAGTGCAAATTGGTAGTTACAGAACAGTCATGGGGACGTAAAGTACAGCATAGGGAATACAGTCAATAATAGTGTAATAACTACACATGGTATCAGATGGGTATTAGATTTATTGTATAGTCACTTAAACTTGTGTAGTGTGTAATCACTGGATTGTACACCTGAAACTAATTTAATATTGTATGTCAACTGTAACTAAGAAATAGAAAAAATTATTTCAAAAGAAATGAGTAAGAATGGCTAATGTGGACCACAGTTCTAGTCACAATAGCCAAAAAGCAGAAACAATCCAAATGTCCATTGACGAATGAAAAAACAATATGTAGTAAACAAATAAAATCAAATATGCAATCAGGAAGGAGGAATCTTATCTCTACCAAGTAATTCCTTGCCATTATGGATTTTGAGCATTTTACTTTAGGTTTACTGGTTACTTATATTTACATTTTTTGCCTTGACTATTAATATCCATTTATCTATTGAGTTGTTCACACTTTTCTTGCCAACTTATAAAACTAATTTGTTTATTGTAAACAATCTTGCATCTATCCTCTGATTTCTATTTTCCACAAATCTAGAATATAATATATACATGTATATATATTCTAAAAATAAAGAATATATTTCCCATACAAAAATTTTGTATGGGAAATATACCGTACAAATATGGTATACCATGCCATCTGATATGGTCAAGTATATCTATTTTCATTGCTTCTGGTTGTCCTAATTATGAAGATTTCTCCAAACCTTCTATTTTATCAATTTTTTATTTTTACAATAAAATTTTAACTCACCAGGAAATTTATTAGTACAAGATAGAAACAAACTTTATTTTCTTGTAATGACTAGACAGTTTGTCATCAGAATTTATTAAGTATATTATTTATTCCTTGCTAAATTGAATACCATTCTTGCCATACATCAAATTCTCCCAAGTAATAGGAAGTATTTCTAAATTCTCTCCTTTGTTGACCTGAGGATCTGTTTTTACAGCAGTGCCTTATGTTATGATTATGGTGACTTAGTGATGGGTCCTACGTCATAGCAAAATGATCACTCATTCTTCTCTATCATATTTTCTTGCTATTATCTTGTTTCCCTTTATATAAACATTAAGATCCTTTTATTCAATTTTTAGAAGTTAGAATCTAATCAGAATTGTGTTAAATCTATTATTTTTAAAATTAACATATTTATGATACTAAACTTGTGCCATCTCATACAGGATCATATAGGTTCATCATATAGAACTTCTGCCCTTTTGTTAAGTTTATTCATAAGTAATTTATAGCCATTATTACCAATAAGAAGGAATATTCATATTTTAGGTGCTTATTACCAATATTGAGAAAATCTATTTATTTCTCTTTACCTTTTATCTAGTCATACGACATTAATCTAGTATTAAATTTAGGTGTTTATGCTTCATTTACGTGGTTTCTCTAGGTTTAAAATCACAGTGCAAATGAGATTATGGTAGCTCTTTTGTGTTTATATACTAAATGGTTCATTTTTTTTCCAGCCTAAACAAAAATTATACTGAAGATGATAATAGTGGGAATACCTACCAAGTTGATGATCTCAATTAAAAGAGTAACAAATATTTTATAATTTAGAAAAATATTACTATTCAAATATTTCATAATTTAAGAAGTTCTTTTAGTTTTTCACATCACTTTCTGTTCCTACTTTGCCTAGAACAAGAATCATCACAACTTTAGTTATAAGAGGGCCATACAGAAAATATTTAAGGTTTTATAGGACACTTGGTCATTGCCACAACTACTTAATTCTACAGTTACAGCATGAAAGTAGTCACAGACAATACATAAATGAATGGATATATTTTTGTGCTAATAAAACTTTATTTAAAAAATAGAAAGGAGGCAGATTTGGCCCAGTAACCATTAATTGCTGACTTCCAGCTGAGATTTTATTCAGAATTGATACTTAACCTTTAAAAAGGATTGCTAGGGGGAAGGGGTTATTAGGGGATTAAATGCTAATGGAAAAAATACAATAAAGATTAAATAAAAAAAAAAGAAGAAAATTGAAAAAAAAAAAGAATATCATAATGGTTGAGAGTACAGACTTTGAAGATAGAATGCCTGGATTTGAAACCTGTCTCCACAATTTCTTATCTGTGTAATGTTGGATGAAGTACTTACTCTTTCTTTGCTTCATTTTTTTTCTTGTGAAAATTGCATATAATAATAGCATGTATTCTGCAAATTGTTATAAGCATTAAAAACCTATCAATCATAAAGTCTTTGTATGTCATGCATATACTAGATGTTATATAAATGCTTAATTAATAAATAATAAAATATCTTTTTGGTAACCATTGATATGAGCATGCTTTAAATTACATTGATTTTCTAGTGGTTTGTATTTTATTACAGTATATTCTTTTGATACTTACCTAGGTATAGTGCTAGTGTTCTATTTGTTTTTTTTCCATTATATTTACATTATAGGTGAATCTATAGTTTTAATTTTATAATAGTATTAAATGTATGTATTTATAAATTAATTCAAATATAATATACCATAATGGTATCCATACTTCTGACACAAAATGTATGGAGGGGGCTGGTTCCCATACTAAACAATTCTTCCTGTATACCAACTGCTTGTACTCCTCAATTTAATTCTGATATGAACTGCTCGGAGTTGATGCAGACCCCACAGGTTATGGGCTCAATCCCACTGACTACCGGACTTCAGATGCTAATGACAAGTCCTAGACATCCTGTACTTCTGACTGTCTGCCATAAATCTAGGGTGCTCATGCCCCCATCCTCAATAATTTGCTAGAATGGATCATTAGACTCAGAAACACACTTTATTCATGTTTACAGGCTTTCGAAAGGATACAGATAAACAACAAGATGAAGAAATATATAGGGCGAGGTCTGGAAGGGTCCTGAGTTCAGGAGCTTCTGTCCTGTGTAGTTGGGGTTTACACCCTCCCAGAACATAGATGCATTCAGCAATCAGGAAACACTCCAAACCCCATTATCTAGAGTT
>PVJI01031337.1:0-13196 GCA_004026765.1 Micronycteris hirsuta
CCCCCCCCTCCCCCGGGACCAGGGTGCAGAGGAGGAGGCCTAGCCCGGGAGGCCTCTGGTGCCAGCCGGGGGCGTTGAAGGCTGAGCCGCATTCCTGAGGGGTGAGGCAGCGCCCGGTTGTCACAGGCTGTCACTGGGGAGGACACACTCAGAGCACACAGTCAGCACGGCCCTGGCCCTCGGCCCGCACGGCTCGGGAGGAAGCCCCCGGCTCCCCAGCGGAGGGCGTGGGTGGCTGTCCAGTGAGGAGTGTTCAGCCTCAGGCCGGGCTTCATGGCCCAAGGAGGCCCCAGCATGTCCCTCCCCTCCACGCCAAGTCCCAGCGGCACCCCAGGCCCCCTAGAGCCTGGGGCCACCCCACCTCAGGGACCCCGCCTGCCCCCAGAGCAGGTCGCCCTGTGGTGCCTTCAAAGGGAAGACAGTTCCAGTCGGTCCAGGGTCGGCTAAAACCGGGTTTAATGTAACAGTTGCACGTATTTAAATGTAACGCTGGGACTGCACACGCGGGCAGGGCTTCTGGGCTGAAAGCGCTTCCCCTGGGGCTTTGGACTCGGCCTCCCCCCCCCCGCCGCCCGCCCCCAGGCTGCCCCGTTAGTCTTTTCCTTCACCCGGAGGCCAGAGCAGAAGGACGGGAAGGGAGAGCTCCGAGCCCGAGGTCAGTCCAGGGGCCCCGCTGGGCGCTAGGCCGGGGGCTCCTCCCCGGGGGCGTTCATTTGCTTGTCGCCAATGCAGGGCCGCGAGGCCGCCAGGAAGGGCGAGGTGCAGGGCAGAGGGCCCTGGGCCTCGGAGACCCGGGCCGGGCCCCCACCCAGGAGGGGAAAGAAGCCCTCCCCCCACTGGGCTGCCGGGCCGCGATGGCCGACCTGCCCTGCGAGCAGCAGCGTGGAGTGGCCCCGGGACCTGACAGGTGGCTGCAGGCCTGGCACCTCTGCAGGCCGTCCCACGCCGTGGTCCTGGGTGGGTCCCCAAGTCCCTCCTGCTCCACTGGGCACCAGGTGCTGGGTGGTGGACCCAGGACCCAGCTCACGGCAGGCGCAGGGGTCTGTCCCATTCAAGGGCCGAAGTCGCCGAGGTGCCCAGTGCCCAGGGCAGATGGTGCCCACCTGGGCCAGCCCTCACTTCCCTCGGGATGTCGACTCCCCCAGCCCAGCCCCCCGCTGAAAGGCCCCTGGCCCCCCATCCCCCCCACCACCACGCTCACACAGCATGTGGTTCACAAGGAGTGGGCCTCGTTCCGGGGGGCGCTACTGTTTCAGCAAGTCGATAAAATCGGTGAGTGCTGGCAAGCGGCCAACAGCCAGCTCTCGGGACGGGGCAGGCCGACCTGCAGCGGGCCCCCCTCCGCAGCGTGAACGCGGCTGCTAACACCTGCTGTCCGGTCGCTGAGGTGCAGGCGGGAGCGGACGCACACGGACGCCCTCCAGCCCCAGCCGCCCCCGCAGCTCTGCTGGCCGCGTGGCTGGGCGGTGCTGGAGCGCCCAGCCTGGCCCCGACCCTGGCCCTGACCCAGCACCCGCCCCACCGCGGGGTACTGCTGGGGTCATCGGCAGGACAGGTGGCCGCTGAGCCGCCCAAGCCGCACCCTGCACCCTGGGGCCTCTGCAGCTGCTCCGTGTCAGGTCCTCAGCGGCACCGCCGGCACGTCCTTGGGGCTCTGCCCTGCCCCCCACAGTCTCCAGCCCGGACAGCACAGCCTGCTTGGCAGACGTCGGGGACCTGAGCCGGGCTGGGACCTGCCTGTTCCCTCCGCCCGAGCTTATTGGCTGCAAAAGCCCAAAGGACCAGGTGGCCTGGAGGAGACCCCTTGGGGTGCCCTTCCTGCCTGCAGCTCCGGGGGCCTGCGGCCTGCGGAACAGATGTCTGTGCCCAGGAACCGCAGGCCTCAGCGTGCACCCACCCATGTTCCCCCCACACACGCCACACAGACACGTGTCCCCCACATGTCCCCCCCACCCCACCCAACACGTGCCACACAGACATATATGTCCCCAACCCACAAGTACCCCCACACACATGTGCCCCACAAACATGTGCCCCCACAAGCAGGATGCCCGCCCGGGAGGTTGGCTGGCATTGGGGACTAGCTTGGGGGGCATCACCACCTACCGTGTGTCCCCGCGCTCGGGGAAGCCAGGCCTGGAGTGCGGGTCACGGGAGGGACTGCACAGCGTGACCCTGCAGAGCCCACCCTGTGCTGAGACGGGGTGGGGGGGGGTGGGCTGGGGGCTGCCCTGTGCGGGGCTGCACTAGGGGAGGAGCTCCTTCCGGGCCGGCGGGAGGGTCGCACAGCGCAGTGAACACACGAGACGGGGTGAAGGGCACGGCCTGTGCGGTTCACCCCAATGACGCTGGTTTTTAAAAACACCACCAGGGCTTCCAGAGGCTTCCCCGGCCCACCCCGGGCCGGCCATGTCCCGGAGACCCTGGGGCCCCTCCCAGGGTGGCTGCCTAGGCCCCATGAGCTCCAGTCCCCGCTGCCAGCAGGCAGGCTCCGGCCTTTTCCGGGAGGCTGGCCAGGAAGGCCTGGGCTTCAGAAGAACCGCCAACAGGTTCATCCTGAGCAGGACCCCGTTTTTATTAACTTCTCTGCTGCGTCTCTCGTCTTCGACCCCACGCGTCTTCCTGGTGCCTGACCACAGAGCCACTCTCCTTCCTTCAATGGCAGAAAGGGAAACACCGGCACGCGCCCATCCACGCCAGCACCGCCTGCACCGCCGAGGGCTCTTGCGTTCATTTTCCTCAGAGCACTCGGGCCGCCTGAAACCACGGATGACTGCGGTCGCAGCCTCTGCGTCCGAGCGGTCACACGCCACGTGTGCCCGGAAGTGGTGAACAGGGGCCTTCGCGCGGCCGCTCCCAAGTTCCTACGTGGACGCCGCGCCACGCCCTCTCCACCGGCTGCCTCGTAACCCTGACTTACCCCGGGTCACTTCACCTGCCACCTCAGACACTGTCTCCATGGGGTGCGGATGGCTCGTCCAGGGCGTCGGGCCTGCTGGTTGTGGCCCGTTCGGGGGAGGCCCCGAGGGATACCCGTCGACACACTGTCAGGGCCTGGGGCGCGGCAGGGCCTTTCTCGGGCGCAGGGAGGATGGCGGGTGGCATGAGACCTGAAGGACGACCGTCCTGCCTGTGGGACAAGGGTCCCTCCCCCAACAGGAGCTTTAGGCCACAGTGGGCTGGCCTTCCTTCACACCTGCTCGGTCCTCCCTGGGAAGGAAGCGGTGACCGCCTGGCTCGCCGGCGTCCACACCAGATGGCACCTCCCAGAGCGGGGCGGGGAGGGGGTGCAGTAGAGGGGCTGAACTACCCAGACCCTCAGGGGGTGGCAGAGCCATGACTAGCAAACGAGTGTCCTGCGGGCCAGCTCAGCCCCGAGTGAGGTGTCCAGAAGTGCGGGTGGCCCAGTTGCCAAGCCTCCGAGGATCATGGGTGTCCACCAGGTGTGGGCAGCAGAAGGCAGGACCCTCGGGGACCCACAGGCCCTCGGGCAGGGACATCAGGGGTCGGGCGGGCTGGCCTGGATTACACAGGGTTTATAGAGGTCCCTTGAGGGTGTCCCAAGCAGACTGCCCACACTGGCCCTTTGGGAGGAACTCTGGCTAGAGTGTGCAGAGGGCCTGGGGCTGAGCAGGCCTTTGCAAGGCAGGGGCCGGGGTCGGGGCTGGGCAGCAGGCTCACCGAGAGCCCGGATGGGAGGAGGGGTCCAGGGCCCCAAGGGGTTGGGAGCTGGGTGGGCAGGAGGGACAACATAGGGGTCCCTGGCACCAGGCTGACCCAAGGCTATAGGGCGGGGTGGGCGCACCCAGGAGAGTGTCCCAGTGCATATTCAGGGCCAGATCTGGCCGCCTGCTGGCCGTGGACAGTGGGTCCTACAGTGGCCTGGGTATGGCCGAACGAGGTGCTGAGCCAGCGTCCTGCAGCCCTGGGGGCGCCCATCAGAACTCCCGGCCCCCAGTGCACTGTGCCGGGAGGCAGCGTGGAGATCCTGCCTCATTTTGTAGGTGGAGGAGTGCGGGGGGACACCCCCTGGAGCCGCCCTGTTCTGTGGGGTCCGAGCCCCAACGGCAGGCCTTCAAGGTGGTCAGGGCAGCGCTGTACCTGCCTCTGTCGGGCCCAGAGGTCAGGGCGGCCCAGTCCTTCAGCCTCCTCGCCGCCCGGGAACCTTCCCAGCTGCCGGCCCGCCACGCCCACCCTGCTGGGCCAGGGCCAAGGCCAAGCGCCTCTTCCAGCCTCGCCCTGCTCCAGGGCTCACAGCGGGGCTTCCACACCCAGGTGCTGACCCCAGATTCCAGCGCCAGGGTCTGGGGTGCTGAGCTGGGCGGGGGCAGGATTCCCGGCACTGGGACGGCTCTCCTCTCTGCCCAGTGCCCCCCACCCCACCGCCCGGGGGCAGTGTGCGCTGGCGCTCGCTGGCAGTTCCACACCCCCAGGCCTCAGAGCTCGGAGGCACAGGTGACAGTGAGTCCTCATCTGCCGGGCTCCTCTGGCCGGCCTTCTGTCCTCACGGGTAGCACCTGCAGAGGCCCACATGGACGGAAAGACAGACTCAGACTGGTGCCGACAGAGCCCGGCCAGGCGGTCTGCGACCTCAGAGAGGGTTTGGGGCACATTTACAGAAGTGGGCGGCTGCGGGGGAGAGGCTGCCTTTTGTCCTGCAGCAACAGAGACTCGGGGGGGGGGGGTCCTGACTGGGGTCCAACAGGTCAGGTCCGGGTCACAGAAACACGGTCACAGCCACGTCCTGCCCGGAACGTCAGCCCCGAAACAGCCAGCCAGGGTCTGGGGTCCTCAGATCTGCCTTCTCTGTTCCTGGATTGAGGACCCTACCCCCCGAGCCCCCCGCCCCGGCCCCATTTAGCTAGAAAGCAGAGTCCTCCTCTCTGAGCTCCAGGGCACAACCCCACCCAATAGGAGCAGGAGCAGGGCCGGGCCCACCGGCCTTGGAGCAGCACCTGCTCAGCCTCACGGCCCAGGGAGGGTGGCCAGAGGGCGGCAGTCCCGCCCAGCACCCGGGAGCCCTCGCGCACGCAGGCCCTGCAGGGCGGCCGTCCCCACCCCCGGCCCTCTCGCCCACCCCCCAGGACCCGGGCCTGCCCTGCCCATCTTGTTCTAGGCAACCAGACAAGCTCCGTGGCCCCCCCGCCCCCCCCTGCCCACAGCCCACCCTCTCTGCCCCTTCTTCAAAGCGAGCACAGGAAATGCCGGCCTGGCCCGCGTCCCTCGCTCGCCCTCCTACATCTTGAACCACTTGGAGGAGTTCGGCCCAGCCGCCCGCAGCCCCTCCCTGGAGCCCCAGCTCCGAGGGCTGTCTAAAAATAGGGCCTGACCCGCTCTCTCCGGCCGCCGCCTGGGCGGGAGGCCTGGGAGCTGCACCCCAGCAGCGGAGTGAAAGGCCTAGTCGGGGTGGAGGACGGGAATCGAGCGCCCCAAAGCGCCAGCCCCACAATCAGCCATGAGTTCTCTCTTCCCCGGAGGCTCCGTGGCCACGTCAGGCTCGCTTCACGACGGGCAGGGGCCATGGCAGGAGCTGGACTCGGTGACATCAGCCCATCACTGACTCTCTGAGTCACTCAGGCCAGCTGCTCGGCCTCTCTGAACCTCCTCTGTGGATGGAGGGGGCGATGCCTGCTGGCTTTCGGGGTCTCGTGGGAACAGAAGGAGCCACTGTGCAAAGCCCCGCTCCCCCGGCCACCCCTTGGGCCTTGCACCCACTGCTCCCAGAAGCCATCTTCCCTGGCAGGTGCACCCATTCCGTCCCCCAGCGCTGGGGGAGGGGGGGGACACTTCGCAGTGGTAACAGCAGCAGTAGCAGACACTGCTCACAGCCCCCCACACCCTCTCTCCCTCCACCCTCAGTCGGAACTCCGATTTTAGGGGGCAGAGACGTTTCCCGGCCTCCCCGAGGCTCAAGGAAACCAACAGGAGCAAAACAAGATGACACCGTGGGGCTCACAGGAGAGCGCCCAAGGGCAGGCCAGCTCAGCTCAGAGGGTCCCTACTACCTGGGCCTGTCTGCTCCCTCCTCCCTGGGATGCAGATGTGAGGGAGGGAGCTCCAGCAAGCGTGTGTGACCATGAGGCAGCCCTGGGCTAGCTGGCCTCCCAGACCAGGAAAGCAGAGGTGGAGCCAAGGGAAGGACCATCACCAGAGCCTCCTGCCCGGTTTCCTGGATGACTTCCCTTCTCTGGCCTCAGTTTCGTCATCCGAGGATGGAGGGCAGTGGTCTGAGGGGCCTGATATCAGAGGAGAGATGGGCCCGAATGGGGAGAAGGGGAGCCTGAGGTCAGGGAATGAGCAGGTGGCCCAGCCCAGTCCCTGCAGCTGCTGTACCCACAGCCCTGCCCCTGGCGACCCGCAGCCTGGAATGTGGGGCTGTGGTGCCTGCCCAGACAGGGCCCGGCCCGGCCGGCATGGGGGACGCAGGCATCAAAGGAGCCGGGCTGCTGGCAAAGGGGACAGGCCGGGGCACGAAGGCCCTGCTGCTCCGAAAGCGCTCACCTGCCGCAGGTGAGGAGTTGGCCACAGAGCGGAGGGCGTCCCTGCCAGCCTGGCGCACCCGGGCAGGGCCCGGGCCTGGTCCCGGCTCCACGCCCCAGAGACCCAGGCCAGGAGGCTGAACAGTCCTTTCACCCAGCAACCCCCTCCCCCTGGGGTGTCCCCAGCAGATGTTAGGGCGTGTGTCCCCCACAAACAGGCAGGGCTGTCCTCCCGGCAGCAGCCCGAGGCCCCAGAACCTATGACTATGTCCCTTGAGGAGCCGGCATGAGGGGCTGGGCCAGGCTGGGCTCCCCGCCACACCCCCGCTCCAGGCTTCTTGTAGTTGCTCAGATGGAAGGAAAGCCACACTGGACATGTCCCCCGAGGACCTGGAACCGCTGACAGCGGCTGTCCCCCTCGGTGACAGGAGCATAGCATTGCCAGGGGCCAGACCACCCTGGCTGGGGGCAGGCACTGCCCACCAAGTCCAGAGCTGCCCGTAGCCCTGGGAGGGGGAGGGGAGCCATCGGCATGGCTGCTGGAAGGTTTCGGGTCAACTCAGGACACCGGACCCCGGCCCTGCCCTCTCCGGACCAGCCATGTGGCCAGAAAGTGGCCTCGTGTGGATGTCCGCCACAGGCCTCCGCCCCCGGGTGTCCGCCACGGGTGGGGCTCCAGGCTCAGAGCTGAGGGCCTTTGGGTCCAGGGCAGGGCGAGCCCCGGATGCGTCTCCCTGCCCTCTCTGCCCTGGTCATCGGGGTGGCTGCTCCCCGTGTGGCATCTGAGGTTCCGTGACGAGGTGGGCGAGGGCCCTAGGGTGGCCTGGGGACCGTGGCCAGTTTCACGTCGGCTAAAGCACAGCCCCCGGTGGCTCCAAAGGACACGGGTCTGACGCTGCTGAGAGGTCCATGCTCGGGTCAGCCTCCACAGTCAGCAGACTTCAGTAGGGAGGAGGGGGTGCCCTCCACGGCAGGTGGGCCTCGTCCCATCAGGTGAGGCCGTGAGAGCACAGCCAGGGTGTTCCAGGGCCTGCGGGGTGGCTCGCGTCCAGGACGTGCCCGGCCAGCCCCTGAGCCTCTGTGTGTGGGGGTCTCCGTTGGGCCGGTCGCTCTGGTGGGGCCGGAAGGCCGGGACCAGGGCCCCGGAAGAGCTGTGAGCTCTGGGCTTGTCCACTTTATAGACGGAGGCGGGGGTCTGTAATGTACCCTAAGCATTTGCTGCTCAAAATAAACTGTTCACACCACTGATGGAGCCAAACCTCATCCATGCCCAGAGGAGGCACTGGGCCGAAGGAGGAAGAGGCAAGGGAGCCCCCTGGCCGGCCAGAAGCCCGGCTCCAGCCTCTCCCTGTCGGCCATCTGCACGGGGACCGCGGGGAGTCCCTGCAGCCTCCCCGGCGTCCTGCATCGAGCCCTGGCTGGTGGTCCCAGCTCAGCCGTCCCTCCCCGGGGTGGACAGAGGAGCTTCCCCGGCTTTCTTTCTCAGGAGCGGGGCTGGGGTCAGGGAGCTGCTGGCCTGTCTTCCTCCCCAGCAGCGTGCCTCCAGCTCCTTTTCCTGGGCCGAGGCCTGACTCTTGTCCCCAGGTGCTCTGGGACCCGGGGGAGGGCTGTGGAGGTCCAGGGGCTCAGGGCCTGCTCCCCGTCCTGACTCAGTGACGCAGAACCCAGGGCCAGCCCGCAGGGGCGGGACCGCCGGCCCTCTGTCCCTCCTCCAGGGGCCTCGCAGCCCAGCGCCTGGCCTCTGCCTTGGGCTCCTGGGAGGCAAACTGAGAGCCCTTGGAAGGTCTACCTGGTGCAGCCGCCTCAGGCCACGCCCAACAGGGACCTCCCACTCTAGGGTGGGGTCTCTGGGTCGAGACGATCAGCTGACCTCAGGAGGGGCTGCAGACTGAGGGCAGCTACCTGAGCAATTTGATCAATCATTGATCAATCATTGATCAATGGTGCCTACGACACGCAGGCCCTGTGCAAACTCCGGTGTGGGCTCGGTGTGCCCGGTTGGCAGGGCTCCGTGTGGACAGAGGGTCCTGCCCTCCTGATCCCAGGAGGGGACAGCGGAGCTCCACCGTGGTGGCTACGGCTCGGCCTGTGCACTGACACCTGAACCTGCCCCCTTTCCGGGGAGCAGCACCGCAGCCCTTGCGCGAGCTCTGAGTGTCCCGCCCCCGTGCTGCAGGCGCTCTGGGGACCACAGGCGGGGTCAGAGTGAGGGTGATCTGGGGTGGACTGCCTCTCCAACTTGTGCCAGGGAAACCCCGGGCAAGGCCCCCATCAGCCCCCCACCTCCCAGAGCTGACAAGGGGCAACTTGTCCCTCTGTCTGGGGCGTCCCAGGCCTGGGGGGCTCCTCAGGTTGGGGAAGACAGTGGGTGTCTGCGAACAGCTCCAGGAGCCAGGACCCTCAATGCCCTCAGCTGGAGACAGGCGGGCACGGTGGGGGAGGGTGCCGGGTGGAGCCTTGCCTTGGCCGCCACCCCCACCCCCGCCATGCCCCCCACAGGCCGCACTGCGGTCACATCAAGGGCCGGTCCCAGGCTCCACCCCTGCCCAGTGGCCAGGCTTCCCTCAGGGCCATATGTGCAGACCTCAGGATTCAAGCAGACTCAAAGGACTTTTTTAGAATTTGAGCAAAAAAATCTTGTGATTTTTTTTCAAATAGTTTGGGCTTGGCAAACCCCAAGCTGTGCTTCGCCAAGCGCGCCTCCCTCCTGTCGCTCAGGGAAGAAAAGCAGCAGCTGAACCGCGTGCGTTTGCAGGCGTCTGGCTCCTGTGCCGCCCCAGCCCTGTCCTCGGAACCTCCGCGCAGGTCCCCGCAGCAGGCCTACCCCTCCCCAGACTGCCGACCCAGCAGTGCGGGCGGGCAGGGTCGGGGGGGCGGCCCTCCCGGGGCTCCTGGGCTCTGACTCCCCCTGGTCTTGCAGGGCCCCATGCCAGCTGCAGGTGGGCCCCACCCCCCAGGCAGCCGCTGAGCCACGTGCCCAAGTGTCACGACAAACCACCGACAAGCCACCCAGCCTGTTCACGGGGCCGGGAGCCAAGTGTCCACGACACCGAGCAGCAGTTTCTGTGGGGACCGGGGGCGCGAGTCTGTTCCTGCGTGTGCCCCGTGCTCGGGTCAGCCCACAGCACGGCGGCCACGAGGGCAGGGCCCAGCCCGGCACCCCGGCCTCCCGAGCGGCGGCGTCTGTGCCCTGCAGCCCTCACCTCCAGGTGCACCTGGCAAATGACCGGCTGCGCAGAAACGTGAGGGGCAGGCAGCAGGCGCCAGGTCCCTCTGCCGGGCATGGCGGGGGCGCGAGAGGGACACTCTCCTGACTTGAGAAGCTCCTCCATCAGCCACCGTCAGGGTTCACAGTGACGCTTCGACAGCGCCCCCCGCAGTCGGGGAAAAGGCGCGAGTCTGCGGTTGCCAACGCTTTGTCACAGCTTGTTGTCACACTCCAGTGTCCTGCTGGAGAGCCTCGTCGCGGCAACGCTAAGAGAAACGGCAGGCACGAAAACCCAAAAACTGAAAGAGTGAGTCATGGCTACGTGTGGGCGTGACCGAGAAACCAGAAGGCGCCCCCGGAGTCCCGACTCGTGGAGCTGCGGGTGAAACGCAGCAGCTCGGCGGCCGGCGCACACGCACCGCGGACGGCACTGTCCCCCACGGCCGAGGACGCCCGCGAGGAAACCGTGAGACGTAAAGGCCAGGTGACTGAAAACACTGGACAAGGGGAGAACTTTGAAATACGTAAAATTCTCATTTTTGAGGAGGAAAAAAAGAGTTCTACCGGAACTAATCTATAAATTCAGGGCAATTCGCATCTGTTATTTACAGGATTTGACGGGCTGAATCCAGAGTTGTCACAGAGGACATTCGAAAAAACAGCCAAGAGTTTTCGAAAGCAAGAAATAGGTGTCCTGTAAAACGACAGGCATGAGGCAGTGTGGCCTCGGCCCAGACAGACTCGGGCACGGAGGTCAGACCGAGGCTGGGAGCAGAGAGAGACTCGGCCTTCCCTGTGTTTCAGGTCTGGGGGGGGCGGGGGGGGGAGGAGGGGGCGGGGGGGGGCTAGGACTGCAGACGGATTCCAGGCGAAGATCTCCAGCCCACAAGGGTGGAAACGGCAGTGGACTTGGGGAGACTGTGAGGACGGGCCGCAGGCCCAGCCTCACAGCCCGTAAGTGGAGACACTCGGGAGAGATCACGCCTCAACCCCGGTCAGCCACCAGCCAGTGCTTGTGGGACCCGGGGCTGCTGTGGCCAGCTTTCTGGAGGGCGGTCCTTGCCGGCTCACCCAGCCCCTCAGCCAGTGGGTTTCTGGTCACCTGTCCTACAGGAGGTCGCAGAAGGCCTGGGCGGGGGCTGAGAAATAACATCCCCCCTCCCCGCACGGGCACAGTTAGAAGGAAACGCGGAGTTTTCAAACCCAGGGAATGGACAGAGGACAAGGGTGATCGATTGTGGACTTAGATTTTGGTAAAAGAAAAGTTGCCCCCCACATGCCTGAGAGACCACAGGGCCCCCACAAGAACCCAGGGAACATTCCAGAACACGCCTGCAGTTGGAGGGAGAGTGGGATTAGGGCCTGAACGAGACTTCCCTTTTTGTTCGCGTGCTTCTGAATTTGAAATTTCAATCATCACACATACGCGCATCGCTCAAGGTTTTTCGTGTGTTTAGAGAGCTTTAAATTCTGGTCGTGGGTCACACGCCCTGGACCCTGCCTGAGAGCAGCGCCCACGGCTGCTCAGCCCCCTTCCCCAGCCTGAGCGGGCAGAGCCCTGGCACCACCCCCCCGGCGAGCACAGGGCCCCGGCCGTCCTGCTCTCCGCAGGCACCACCGCGCGGGGCCAACACACACAGGCCCCCCCGCCCCGGCATTGCAGGGGCTCTGCGCTGTCCAGCCACTGGCCGCAGGCGACGTGCCCACGTGTGTCTCCGAAGTACGTTTAAATCAACATGCCCAGTGCAGGCAGCTGGCGGGGGCAATGTAGAAAGGGTCACTTGGCGAGAGCCGCTCCTTCCAGAAGATCGGCAGGCAGGCTGCGAAGGAGCCCTCGGCCAAGAGGAGGTGGGCCCGGGCTGGGGTCCCGCCGAGGCCACGAGAGGGGTCGGCAGCAGGCTGGCTAGTGACCGCAGCTCTGGTAGAAGGCAGATGGGTCTGCACCTACCCTCTGGCCGTCATCCAGGACGGTATGAGAGGCGTGTCTCGTCCCCCCGGGTGGCCCTGCGGCCACGCAGGTGTGTGGGCCCAGCACACGGGGGCCTGGCCCGGGCACGGGCGCTCAGGGGAGGGTCGACCTGAGCGGAGGCGGGGCTGACGGGGGCCCCGTGGACACAGCCCTCGGCAGTCGCCTCTGGAGCTGGACGTGACCTTGGGCCTGCCCAGAGGTGAGGGACGACGGTGGGCCAGCAGGGACGTCTGGGACCAGCGAAGAGTCTGGGTTGTTTCAATGGGTGGGCCAGCTGCGCGGTGAGGCAGGGGCAATGCCCAGCAGCCACGGGCTCCTGCTTTTGGCTTTATCTCGGGCTTGTGACTGCCGCTGGTTTTGGAGCAGCCAGGCTGGCCATGCAGACTGGGGAGGCCAGCGTCAGTCCAGGAGGGGCAGGCAGCTCCTGGCCGCCAGGGACCCGGCTCCCAAGTGGCCCAGCGCTTGCTTCTGCTCCCTGGGCGTGTGAGTCCTTTGTCCCAAAATGTCACCTGTGCCCAGGAACCCAGTGTGACATTTCTCCCTTCCTCCTGGGATGAGCCAAGGAGCCAGAAGGCACGGGAAGACCACCGAGGGAAGCCCCAGCCGAGAGCCCGGAGCCCTGTCCTCCAGCTGGGCACAAGGGCTAGAGAAACGGGTGCCCGCTCTCCAAGGGGCTGCCCACTGCCCCTGTGGGTGACAGAGCCCCCCGCTCTGAATCGATTTCCCCTCCGCTTTGCGTGGACCAGAGAGGCCTGCTGGGCTGACCAAAGGCAGAGCGGCTGCCATGGAGCCCACAGAGCAGCTGCCACGGAGCCCACCGGGAAGCCTGTCACCCCTGCCCCCACCCAGGGCTTGCAGAGAGGTGGAGGCTGGCACAGGATGGCCCACCTGTGCAGGAGGGGGGTGCCCGTGTGTTGTCCGATCTGCGGGCCCCGCGCCCGCCCTGCTCCTGCGGCCCAGCCGGCCCAGCGTACCTCGGCCCGTGCACCGGACAGCCAGCCAGCAGGCCAGCAGGGGGGCATGTGGGGTGGTCACTGGCAGCGATGTTTTGAGCGACACATGGGGTGGAAATGGCTTTAACTGCTGGGCCTACTCGGAAACCTTGGGGGTTCCAAGAGACCCCCAACAGAAGACACACCCCACGGCCCCCGAACAGCTGGGGAGGGGGCCCCAACGTGCAGGGCTCCTGAGAGAGTGGAAGTGGAACCGCTTCTGCGGGAGGCGAGGAGGCAGCAGGGACCGCTTGCTCCCTATGTCCGCTGAGCCCTCAGGGCTCTGCGTCCCACCCCTCCCCAGCCAGAGGCAGGAAGTGGGGGGTGGGTGCTGCCCTCCAGACTGGGGTCACTCCTCAAAGAGACGGAAGTGTGGGTGCGCCCACACCCCTGCTCCCGAGACCCTGAATGGCTCTTTCTCCTCCACCCCGCACCAGGCATCACTCCCCCGCAAGACAACTCGAGTAAACAACTCGCTGCCTCGCTCCCCCCTCACGTCACGTGGCCCCAGGGCCCTGTCTCCCCACACCAGGGCTGCCGGCCCACTC
>PVJI01031338.1:0-13227 GCA_004026765.1 Micronycteris hirsuta
TTTTTTTTAGGTAGGCCTGTATCGCTATGAACTTCCCTCTCAGGACTGCCTTCGCTGTGTCCCATAAGTTTTGGGTTGTTGTCAGTTCATTTTCATTTGTTTCAAGGAACTTTTTGATTTCTTCCCTAATCTCGTCCTTGACCCATTCATTGTTTAACAGCATGCTATTCAGTCTCCATGATTTTGAGTGTTTTGGGTTATTTTCCTTTGGGTTGGTTTCTAATTTCAGTCACTTGTAGTCAGAGAAAATACTTGGTATGATTTCAATTTTCTTGAATTTGTTGAGGCTTGTTTTGTGTCCTATCATATGGTCTATTTTTGAAAATGTTCCATGTGCATTTGAAAAGAATGTGTATTTAGCTTCTTTGGGGTGAAAGGCCCTATATATATCAGTTAAGTCCATTTCTTCTAGGGCATTGTTGAATGCCACAATGTCTTTGCTGATATTTTGTTTGGAGGATCTGTCCATTTTTGACAGTGGGGTTTTGAAGTCCCCTACTATAAGTATGTTGCTATCAATGTCTTTCCTGAAGTCATCCAAAATTTTCTTTATGTATTTTGGTGCTCCTGTGTTTGGTGCATATATATTTACAATGTTTATGTATTCTTGGTGAATTCTTCCCTTGAGTATTATGAAGTGTCCTTCTGGATATCTCTTTATGGCCATTCTTTTGAAGTCTATTTTGTCTGATATGAGTATTGCTACCCCAGCTTTTTTTCCCTGTCCTTTTGCTTGGAAAACTTGTCTCCAGCCCTTCACTTTCAGTCTGTGTAAGTCTTTTGTCCTGAGGTGGGTCTCTTGTAGGCAGCATATGTGTGGATCATGCTTTCTTATCCATTCAGCTAGTCTATATGTTTTGATTGGAGCATTTAATCCATTTACATTTAAGGTTATTATCGATAGGTACTTATTCATTGCCATTTTTTTTGTATCTGTGTTCCTTTCTCTCTCTCTTTTCCTTCCTTTCCTTAAAGCAGTCCCTTTAGGATCTCTTGCAGAGCTGTTTTGGTGGAGGTGTATTCCTTTAGACTTCTTTTGTCTGGGAAGCTCCTTATTTGGCTATCTATCTTGATTGGGAGCCTTGCTGGGTAGAGTAGTCTTGGTTGCAGGCCTCTGGTTGTCATTACTTGGAATATTTCTTGCCATTCTCTTCTGGGTTGGAGTGTTTCCACTGAGAAGTCAGCTGCTAACCTTATTGGGGCTCCGTTGTATGTTACTTCCTGTCTCTGCTTCGCTGCCTTTAAGATTCTCTCTTTGTCTTGGAATTTTGCCATTTTAATGATGATATGTCTTGAAGTGGGCCTGTTAGGGTCCTTTTGATTGGGACTCTCTGTGTTTCCTGGATTTGTGTGGCTTTTTCTCTCATCAGATTAGGGAAGTTTTCCATCATTATTTTTTCAAACAGTTTTGCTATCCCTTGTTCTTCTTCTTCTCCTTCTGGTATCCCTATTATACGAATATTATTGCGTTTCATGTTGTCCTGCATTTCCCTTAATACCTCTTCATTCTTTCTGAGTCTCTTTTCCTGTTCCTGCTCTTTTTGGGTTTTTTTCTACCTTGTCTTCCAGCTCGCTGATCCGATCCTCTGCTCCATCGAGCCTGCTTTTGGTTCCTTCTATTTTATTCTTCAGTTCAGATATTGTATTCTTCATTTCCACTTGGCCCTTGTGGATAGTTTCTATTTCCTTTTTCATGTTGACATAGTTTGCAGTGAGTTCATTATAGTTTCCCTGTAGTTTCTCGAAGTTCTCTGCGAACTCATCAAGCTTCTTGAACTTTCTGATAACCAATGCTTTGAACTCACTATCTGATAGTTGGCTTGCCTCTGTTTCATTTATCATTATTCTGGGGCTTCCTCCTTTCCTTTCATTTGGGAATTGTTTCTTTGTCTTCCCATTGTTTGTGAGACTCTTCTTGATAGCCTCTGTTTCTTAAATTGATCTGTCAAGTTCTCAGGAGTAGCGAAGTTGATTTTTTGTCACTGTCTCTGTTTTTAGGGCTGACCCTTGTCTGGGTCTAGCTCTGTTCTCTTTTCAACTCCAGGTTTTAATGTCTCACCTGTGGATAAAGAAGAGAGGGGAAGGAAGAAGGAAAGAAAAAAAATAATGTAAAAAAAAAATAAAAATAAAAAATAAAAATAAAAAAATAAGAAATAAAAAGAGGAGAAGACTAGGAATACTAAATGAACAGAAGGAAGAAGGAATTAAAAAAATAAAGAAGGACCGACAGGAAAGAGGGTGGTGAAAACACACAAACAAACATACAAACAAAGAAACAAAAAAACTTCTGCTGGCTGGCTTTAAAAGTGTCTGGTCAGGCCTGTTCCCCTGGTCCTCCTGTCTGTGTCAGGCATCTGATTGTTCAATTTCCCCTGTAATCTTGGTCACCAATCTTCATATATGCCGGAATACTGTTGGGTGTTCGTTCTGTTCCTCAGAAAATCAGCTGGGTGTTTCACTTGTGGGGAGGAGGGAGTGGACTCTGCTCCTCCCTATCTTGCCGCCTTTATGTTTTCCCCTTGGTGCACCTGTTACTTTAAGGGGCGGAGCTTTAGGTGTTCACCAGGTCCGGGAAACCCACGTCGCTCTGTTGTGATGCTGTCTTTGGGGCTGGGGTCACCCACGTCATTGTGTTGTGAAGCTCTCTGTGGGGGTGGGGTATCCCATGTCGCTGTGTTGTGACGCTGTGTGTGGGGGCGGGGTCTGAGAGAACAATGGCACTTGCTCCGCTCTCCGCACCTCCCCAGCTGCCCACAAGCAAGCCAATTCCCTCCTTGCTGGCTCCAGAGAGAGTGGCCGGGGCTGCACAGTTCCAAGTCCCTGTGGGCCTCCCCAACAAACTCTGCTGTGAGGCCAGGAGTTGCTCCTGCTGCCGCCTCAACCCCCACAGGTGTTTTCAATCGGTGATTTGAGGCTTTACTTCCCTGCGTTGGTGGGCCGCGCGGTCTGTTTCAGTCCCCAGCTTTTCCTCCTAGTCTATCCGCGTGCTAGTGAGGGACCGCCTGGTGTACGAGACTGAGCCCCGGTCTTGCAGAGTGCGCCCCCCGAGCTTTGGCCAGGCACACCCACCTGGCCGCTCCAGGGGGCTGGAGCGCCACCAGCACCACTCCACAAACCACGTCTCCCCGAGAGCCCTCCACCCAGCTCCGCCCTGCCTACCGGTCTGGATGAATGTGTCTTCTTTAACTCCTTGGTTGTCGGTCTTCCACTCAGTTCAGTTTTCTGTCAGATCTGGCTGCCCTTGCCCTCTAAATTGCTTTTTTTTTCCCTCTTTTGGTTGTGCGAGGAGGATCAGTGCGTCCACCTATGCTGCCATCTTGGCCCTCAAGAGTGTATTTGTGAGTTTTAAGATTATTAATATTCTTGTTAGAGAGTAAAATAGCTTCCCAAAGTATGCATCCTTTCAGTCCTTAGTCTTTCAGCAATAACTATACATAAATTATATTTCCACGTGGCAAACATTTCAGTTTTCCAACAGTGTGTTCCTTTTACTATTCCACATGTGATATTTTTTCCAACTCAAAGCCCACCATTTACCATTAATTGTTTATATTGGGATAAATAAAGCTGCCTGCTTCAGGTCAAACTGGCAGCTGCTCCTGTTTCCCAGTGACCTGGGTTTACCAAGACTGGGATTAGCTAATCATTGAGATCAACACCTGAGAGCCTGAAATTGATACTGGTTATAGAAGGCTACCATATGAGGAAGAGAATTATCATGTACCAATCCTTATACACACCCTTCACCTACACATCCTCAATAAAAATCAACCCTTTTCCAACTTGTTTCAGATTTTCAGATCGTGATGTGATTCATTTAAATAGGCAGATAACTTTACAAGCATATTCATCTGGTAGGGGGAGGCTGACTCATGTCAGTTCAGGAATAAAAATAGGGAGTACTAATATTAACAGTTTTTACAAAACATGTTCCAATATTTGTCATTCTTTTCTTCCCATTGTTCCTTTTAAATCAAGAGATTTGCTCTCCTTGGCCCTTCTCAGAAATTATGCATTGAATAGACAGATGGTGAGTTGAGCTTTGAGAGACCAAAACGGACACATTTGTACCTCAGCATTTTTCTCTAGGTTACTAGTAGAGATGCCTGTTTGTGAGTAAGTAACTTGTAAACCTTTGCTTACTGCAGTCAGATCTTAATTTTTAGTGTAGTTCAATACTCTTTTATTTGAACTTTTCTTTTCTCGAGTTCTTGTAGCAGTTGTCTTTTAACCTGACCACAGCTATTCACTTTCGCCCCCTCTGCATATCCGGATCATTGTATAAAGGAGAAGGGGGTCACAGCATTCTAAAATCAAATAAAGTACCTTATGAAGTGTAAAATGGCAGTGAGGTAGGTGGGAGCTGAACTCGCTTGTGCACCCAGCTGGGACACCTACCCGATCTTCTCAAGAACAGAGTGAATAGCCAATGGAATTGTAGCTTATATGAAGTTTGGAAGCCACCATTGTAGAGGATGTTGAAAAGCAGACATGGCCAGTTGAGTGAAATATCACGGTTATTGCTGTACTTCTTCAAAGGATTCCCTATCGGTTCTCTACCTGTTGGTAATTTAAATCTCATACAATACTCCCCTGCTCTCTTAATCCATTTTACCTTCACTCTGCCTCTGATCGCATATAAGATAAGGTGGGAGTTGTTAATGCCAATAAACCCGCTGGAGGAGAGAACACACCAAAAAGGAACCACCAACAGGTAAAACCCAAGTACAACAAGAGAGCCCACACAAACAGAAGAAAGGGTAACCCTAGACCATCCAGACAGGGAGATCAAAGAGACCACACCACTGAATCCTATAGAACTCCTACCATAGAAGCTCACCCTACAAAGACAGCTAGCAAAGTAGAACATCAGGAAGTACAGAAACCAATGAAGAGTCACCTAAAATGGGGGGACAAAGAAATAAACTGCAATTGAAAGGAATGGAAGACTCCCCAGTAAAAGAGCTAAATGAAATGGAGGCAAGCAAACTATCATATATAAAATTCAAAACAATGCTTATAAGGATAATCAAGGAACTCACAGACAAGTACAAGGAACTGAGTGAGAACTACAATGGTATGAAGAAGTAAATAGAAACTATAAATAAGAACCAGGAATAAATAAAGAATACAATTTCTGAAATAAAAAAACACACTAGAAAGAATTACAATCAGGCTGGATGAAACAGAGGAACAAATTAGTGAGCTGGAAGACAAGATAGAAAGAAACAGGTAGAGTAGCTACATGAAAAATGACAAAAAATATGAGGACAGCTTAAGGGAACTGCAAAATGACATGAAATGCAACAAAATTCAAATCATAGGAATAGCAGAGGGAGAAGAAAAGGAACTAACGATAGAAACCCTGTTTGAAAAAAGGATGACCGAAAACTTTCCAAACCTGGAGAGGGGCAAAACCATGCAAGTTCAGGAAGCACAGAGGGTCCCAATCAAAATGAACCCAAAGAGGCCTGTTCCAAGACAAACCATAATTAAAATGCCCAGTTTTAAAGATAAAGAGAGAATCTTAAAAGCAGCAAGGGAGAAACCAGAAGTAACATACAAGGGAGCTCGAATAAGGCTAGCAGGTGATTTCTCAACAGACACACTACAGGCCAGAAAAGAATGGCGAAAAATATTCCCAGTAATGAAGCAAAGGCCTGCAACCAAGACTACTCTACCCAGTGAGACTCTCGAATAAAATGGAAGGCAAAATAAGGAGTTTCCCAGACAAAAGAAGGCTGAAAGAATACACATCCACCAAACCCACACTGCAAGATATACTAAAGAGACTGCTCTAAGAAAAGGAAGAAAAAGGATGAGAGAGAGGAACACAGCTACAAAGGGAAAAAAATGGCAATGAA
The DNA here is from genome assembly GCA_004026765.1 of Micronycteris hirsuta. Classification (NCBI taxonomy): domain Eukaryota; kingdom Metazoa; phylum Chordata; class Mammalia; order Chiroptera; family Phyllostomidae; genus Micronycteris; species Micronycteris hirsuta. The sequence goes on from PVJI01031338.1 coordinate 5,865, forward strand.
TAAGTACCTATCAATAATAACCTTAAATGTAAATGGATTAATTAAATGCTCCAATCGAAAGACATAGGGTAGCCCTGGCTGGTGTAGCTCAGTGGATTGAGTGTGGGCTGTGAACCAAGGGGTTGCTGGTTCAATTCCCAGTCAGGGCGCATGCCTGGGTTGCAGGCCAGGTCCCCAGTGGGGGCCACACATTGATGCTTCTCTCCCTCTCTTTCTCCCTCCCTTCCCTTCTGTCTGAAAATAAATAAAATCTTAAAAAAAAAGAATGGTCTTTAGCCCTGGCTGGTGTAGCGCAGTGGATTGAGCGCGGGCTGGGAACCTAGCGGTCCCGGTTTGATTCCCAGTCAGGGCACATGCCTGGGTTGCAGGCCAGGTCCCCATGAGGGCCATGTGAGAGGCAACCATACATTGCTGTTTCTCTCCCTCTCTTTCTCTCTCCCTTCCCCTCTCTCTAAAAATAAATAAAAATAAAATCTTAAAAAAAAAAAAAAGAACGGTCTTTAAAAAAGACCACTGTTTAAAAAAAGCATAGATTTTATAGTATTTTAATTGTATCTCAATTTAAAAAATTAGTCATTTCCTACCCTCTACTCTAATCTCTTGACACTCCCTCTTGCATGCTATACTCCAACTACAATGGTCTTTCCTCAATTTCTCAAACATACCACATTCTCTCTTATCTTAGGACCTTCATATATACTGTTGTGTATTATAATGCTCATTTCCCATCTTCCTTATCTCACTCTTGTTCATTATTCAGGATGAAGGTGAAACACTACTACTTCTTTCAGGAAGCCATTCTTAGTTCCCTTCAAATAATGCTGGTTCCTTTTTTTTAAAATTTTATTTATTTATTTTCAGGGAGAGGAGAAGGGAGGGAGAAAGAGCAATGTATGGTTGCCTCTCACATGGTCCTCATTGGGGACCTGGCCCGCAACCCAGGCATGTGCCCCAACTGGGAATCGAACTGGGACCCTCTGGTTCCCAGCCCGCGCTCAATCCACTGAGCTACACCAGCTGGGCAGTGGTTCCTTTTTAAAGAAATAAATTCCCGGTGACTTCCGGCCAAAATGAAGGAGTAGGTAGACACACTGTGCTTCCTTGCACAACTGAAAGATGGAAAATAACAATTTAAAAACAAAAAAAAAAAACAACCAGAACTGACAGAAAATCGAACTTTATGGAAGTCTGACAACCAAAGAGTTAAAGACACATTCATCCAGACCGGTAAGTGGAGTGGAGCTGGGCGCTTGGCCAGACAGCAGTTTGTGAAACTGGGTACGCAACACTGAAACAGGCCAGGGGGGCCACAGCTGGCAGACCCGGACCCAGTGGGACCAAGGCCAGTGGAGCAGATGGTCCCACATTCATGTGCAGATAAACTGGGAGAAAAAGTTGAAGAGTGGAGCAGACTGCACAGCCCAGGGGCCCAGCTAGGGGAAATAAAACCTCAGACCACTGATTGAAAACAACTGTGGGGCTTGAGGTGGCAGTGGGAGGAACTTCCAGCCTCACAGGGGAGTTTGTTGGAGAGACCTACAGAGTCCTAGAACAAGCACACCTGTGTGGGAATCAGCACCAGAAGGGCCCAATTTGCTTGCAGGTAACAAGCAGCGCAAGCGCCATTGTGCCCTCTCAGATCCCTTTCCCACAGACAACTTCACAACCCAGCGACATGGGATACCCCATCCTGGTGAACACCTAAGGCTCCACCCCCTTATATGTAACAGGCATGCCAAGAGAGAAAAAAAATGGCCCCAATGAGAGAGCACATCAAAACTCTAGAAAAAATACAACCAAGCCACAAAGAGATAGCCAACCTATCAGATGCACAGTTCAAAACACTGGTAATCAGGATACTCACAGAATTGGTTGAATTTGGTCACAATTTAGATGAAAAAATGAAGGATACACTAAAGGAAATGAGGGGAAATCTGCAGGGAACCAATAGTGATGGGAAGGAAACTGGGACTCAAATCAATGGTGTGGACCACAAGGAAGAAAGAAGCATTCATCCAGAAAAGGATGAAGAAACAAGAATTCACAAAAATGAGGAGAGGCTTAGGAACCTTCAGGACATCTCTAAAAGTTCCAACATCCGAATTATAGGGGTGCTAGAAGGAGAAGAGGAAGACCAAGGGATTGAAAATTTATTTGAACAAATAATGAAAGAGAACTTCCCCAATCTGGCAAAGGAAATAGACTTCCATGAAGTACAGGAAGTTCAGAGAGTCCCAAAGAAGTTGGACTCAAAGAGGAGCACACCAAGACACATCATAATTACATTACCCAAGATCAAAAATAAGGAGAGAATCTTAGAGGCAGCAAGAGAAAAGGAGACAGTTACCTACAAAGGAGTTCCCATAAGACTGTCAGCTGATTTCTCAAAAGAGACCTTACAGGCAAGAAGGGGCTGGAAAGAAGTTTATCAAGTCATGAAAGGCAAGGACCTACATCCAAGATTACTCTATCCAGCAAAACTTTCTTTGAGAATGGAAGGGCAGATAAAGTGCTTCCCAGATAAGGTCAAGTTCAAGAAGTTCATCATCACCCAGCCTTTATTATATGAAATGTTAAAGGGATTTATATAAGACATGTAGGGTTATCAACAGGGGAGTGGGAGGGGGAGAGATGAGGAAACGGTACAGAGAATAAGTAGCATAAATGGTAAGTAGAAAGCAGACAGAGGGAGGTTAAGAATAGTATAGGAAATGTAGAAGTCAAAGAACTTATGTGTATGACCCATGGACAACAACTAGAGGAGAGAAAAGTGGGGGGAGGTGATATGTGGGGTGGAGTGGAATAAAGGGGGTAATGGGACAAGTGTAATAGCTTAATCAATGAAATATTTTTAAAAAAGAAAGAAAAAGAAGGGTGGTCAAGGAACACGTATAAAGGAACCATGGAGAAAGCCAAAAGAAAATAGGACTGAGGGTGTTGAGGTGGGGGTGGGTGGGGTGGAGGAAATGGTGCTGGGAGTTGAATAACAATAAAAAAGAGTGATCTTAAAAAATTCTTTTTTACCTTTGCTTAAACTAGACAAAGATAGAGTTTATTTCCTAATCATAGAGGCAAAAAGAAAAAAAAGGTTAGTTCCTTAAAATGAATGACCCTCAATGAGACCTTTGAATAACTAATGACCTGGCTTCTTTTTTTGACTGATTAATCTATTTATTTTTGACATAAAAATCTTTACATAACTCATATATACAAATTTATGAGTTTGGGCATAAGTATACACCTATGAAACTATCACCACAATCTATGCCATAAACTATCCATCACTTCCAGAGGTGACTTTTCGTTCTCTATTTATTATTCTGCTTTTCTTTATTTATTTTTCTTTCTTTAAGTTATTGAATATTTTCACAATTTTTTTATTGTTGTTCAAGTACAGTTGTCTCCATTTCCTCCCCCCACGTCCCCCTAGCCATCCCAACTTCCCCTCCTTGATCTTATTGTTGTTTAAGTATGGTTATCTCATTTCCCCACCACCGCTTTCCTCTGCTCCACCCACCCCCACCTCCCACCCTCAATCCTACCTGGCTTTGGCTTTGTCCATGTGTTCTTTTTACATGTTGCTTGATGGCCCGTCCCCTTTTTCCCCCTGTTATCCCCCTCCCCGCTCCCTTCTGGTTACTGTCGGTTTGTTCTTTATTTCCATGTCTCTGGATGTATTTTTCTTGCTTGTTTATTTTGTTGATTATGTTCCACTTAAAGGTGAGATCATATGGTAATTGTCTTTCACCACCTGGCTTATTTCACTTAGCATAATGCTTTCCAGTTCCATCCATGCTGTAGCAAAGGGTAGGAGCTCATTCTTTCTTTCTGCTGCATAGTATTCCACTGTTTAAATGTACCATGTTTTTTGATCCATTCATTTATTGATGGGTACTTGGGTTGCTTCCAGCACTTGGCTATTGTGAGTTGTGCTGCTATGAACATTGGGTGCACAGGTTCCTTTGAATTAGTGTTTCAGGATTCTTAGGGCATAATCCCATGACTGGAATTGCTCGGTCAAAAGGCAGTTCTGCTTTTTTTCTTTTTTGGTGATAAGAATACTTACCGTATGATCTACCCTCTTAGCAAAATTTTAAGTATACAATGAAGTATTATTAACTAGGCACAATGTTGTGCAGTAGGTCTTTAGTTTTTATTGTCTTGTGTAAATGAGTCTTATACCTTGGCTCATTTTAAAAATTAATATTTTATTTTGTTTTTATTATATAAGTAATACATGTTTATTTTGGACAATTAAGAAATCAGACAAGCAGCCTTGGCTGGTGTGGCTCAGTGGACTGAGCACCAGACTGAGAAGCAAAGGGTGGCAGTTTGATTCCCAGTCAGGGCACAAGGCTGGGTTGCAGGTCAGGTTTCCAGGAAGGGGCGCTTGAGGGGCAACCACATATTGATGTTTCTCTCCCTCTCTTTCTCCCTCCTTTCCCCTCTCTCTAAAAATAAATAAATAAAATCTTTTAAAAAATCATATAAGCAGAAAGATTAAAAAAAATCACCATAAGTTCAACAGTGCTAACCAATGTTAACATTTTTTTAAAGATTTAATTTATTTATTTTCAGAGAGAGGAGAAGGGAGGGAGAAAGAGCAATGTATGGTTGCCTCTCACATGGCCCTCATTGGGGACCTGGCCCGCAACCCAGGCATGTGCCCCGACTGGGAATCGAACCGGGACCCTCTGGTTCCCAGCCTGTGCTCAATCCACTGAGCTACACCAGCTGGGCCCAATGTTAACATCTTGATTGTGTACATGGTGTCTGTGTATATGTACATGTATGAATATGTATATATATATGTATATATATGTAACAAAAATTGGGTCATAGTGTATGTTTTTAATAACCTGATTCATTCATTCAGGGTTATATCATAAATATCTTTCCTTGTCAATAAATATATCTTTATAATATCACTTTTAATGGGTATGTATTATTAACTATCTGTAATTCTAACCTATATTGTGGAGCTTTTAGGTTTCCAATTTTCTAGCATTTTTAAGAAATGGATTTTGCAAATTTATACCCCTTTTAGAATAAACTACTCTATTAGTCAGGGTAGGCTAGGTTATATTGTATTAACCAGCACCTGAAAATCTCTATGGCTTCACACGGCAGTTATTTATTTCTTCTTTTTACTATAACTATATTATAGATTGACAGGATAGTTTTGATCATTAAGTAGAGGCCCAAACTTACTGAGGCTCCATCATTCTCTGATGCTGCCCTTTCAAAATGTGCTTTTGTTACAGAACAGACCGGAGGGGTGTTGAACGATATACCATTACCAAAAGGATCCCCCCTTTTCTCCAGGGGTTCCCTCCCCCATACTAGGTTTGCTTTGCCAGTCAACAGAGGAAAGACATCTCTCAATGCCAGAGATTGGTGAAAAGGAAAGGATTTATTTAAAATTATACAGACTTAGAGTAATGACTTAATGTCTTCATTAAAATACTAAAGTTCTTTAGAATACCCACAGATGCACGCAATCCTTCCTTCTCCCTTTGCCCAGTCTTGGGTACCGTATCTCAGGAAAAGAAGTAGAAGTCCGTCATTTAGGCTCCCAGCACCATCAGCTGTGTCACTGCCATTATCTCCAGTTAATCCAAAACCATGTGGCACCTTCTCATGGCCCACCAGCAAGAGCCCTTTCACCCCTTTTCTTCCAGGCAAAGTCTCTCCTGCTTCCTAAGCCACATGGCAAAAGAAGCAACCCAAAGCCACATGGTCCTGACTCTTGCCCAAGCTGCATGGTCCCCCGCCCCTCCTGCCACAGCTGCGTGGTCCCAACTACTCCAAAGCCTCGTGGTCCTGCCCAGGTATGGCTGCCACACCTGGGTTTAAATCACCAGGCTGATCTTCCACTGCAGCCCCATTTCTGACACCTCCCACAATCAATTACACCTGCCAGCATTCCTGTATGCTTCCTGCTTCACTATGCTGCCATAGTAAGTCTGGGCAGGCATGACCCCATGTCATGGAGCCAATCATCTCCAAGCTCTCAAGCAGGTGTTGTAACCAGGGGGAGTTGCTTCCCAGTTACATCCTGGGTTGAAGTTACTCCCATCCCCCTGGCTCAAAGCATGGCCACAGCTATTTAACGTATCTGTAAAACCAGTTAAAGGCTATAGATATGTTAAATGACCATGCCAGAGGTTAGCTGCAAAGTTGTTGCTATGCAAAACAGCTCTCAATGGCCCTGCTCCCATGTGTCCCATCCCCCATCTCAGACTGGTGGGGGTGAGGACATCCTACATATATTTTTCTCTAATTCCTGGATCCTCTGAGTTCTGGGCCCCATTACAAATCCCCATTTGGCCCCCCCCACCGCCCCTTGGCTGCACCCTGTTACACTTTCACAACCACCTTGATAGAGAATGCAGATATAGAAAATAGCTTATGGCTCTTAAATGCTTTGGGTTAAAAGTGAAACAAGATGCTGACATTTCACTGGCCAGTACTAATTCTATGACCACATTTAACATCAAAGAAGTAGAAAAAAATCAGTGCTCCCATTTGCTCAAAAGTAGAGGAGAACCAGATATTGTCTCCCACAATAGCTAAATGCTGAATTAAATGCTGAAATGGCTATTAGACAGAGTATGCACATTTAGAAAATGTTTGTGCTACATATTTTTAAATTATTCTCCAGAAGGATTATACTATTTTATGTTCAAACTATTAGTGATTAAAGAAATTTCCCTGTACTCTCTCTTCAATCCACTAATATAATTAAAAATATTTTTTGATAAATTTATGAGCAAAATGGCATCTATATTTTGTTCAACTGACATTTCTTTGATTATTAAGAGGATGACTGGAGATGGAAAGATGGCGGCGGAGAAGGGAGAAGCGTGATCGCTATCCTCTGGCCCACTGGCGGGATATCGGGCCGATTTTCTGAGGAGCAGAGCGATCACCCAGCTGTATTCCGGTGTGGGGGAAGATTGGAAACCAGGACTGCGCATAAAACTGAAAGATCAACCGGTAGGGAGACTGCTTCGGAGGGAAGGGGTCATTCGGGCCTCACGGGGAGCCGGGAGGTCTGCGGATCCAGTAGCAGCAGCTTCCCGGTTTGCTCCAGGTTCCGTGGGAGGGAGCTGGATTGGGGTGTGTGAGTTGCCAAGGCAGACGTGCGCGTCTGTTGGAAGGGCCTTGGTCCCCAGCAGTCCGGAGGTCGGTGCTTACCTGGGGACTGATTTGCAGAGGCTGGTGTTCCCAGCAGGAAGAATTGGAGTCTGAATTGAAAGGCAAACCCAACTTTTGAGCTCCTGGATTGGGCGCGCACCCAGTGGAGCTAATCGGGGGCGGACGGAGTAGGTACCCGACCGGGCGCCCAGGCCTGCGGCTT
>PVJI01031339.1:0-13227 GCA_004026765.1 Micronycteris hirsuta
TTTCAATTTCTTGCTCTTCCTCTTCTCCTTCTGGCACCCCTATGATTTGGATGTTGGAATGTTTAAAGTTGTCCTGGAGGTTCCAAAGCCTCTTCATTTTTTTGAATTCTTGTTTCTTCATTCTGTTCTGGTTGAATGTTTATTTCTTCCATCTGCGTTGAGTTGAGTCCCAGTTTCCTTCTCTTCATTGTTGGTTCCCCGTACATTTTCCTTTATTTCACTTTTCATAGTCTTCACTTTCTCCTCTATTTTGCAGCCATACTCAACTATTTACGTGAGCATCCTGATTACTAGTGTTTGAACTATGCATCTGAGAGGTTGGCTATCGCTTCACTTAGTTGTATTTTTCTGGAGTTTTGATCTGTTCTTTCATTTCGACCATGTTTTGTCTCAATGTGCCTGTTGTGTAGTAAAGGAGTGGAGCCTTAGGTATTCGCTAGGGTGGGCAACCCATGTCCCTGTGTTGTAGCGCTCTATGTGGGGGAGGCGTCAGAGAGGGAACAATGCTGCTTGCTTGGCTACCCGTAAGCAAATTGGGCCATTCTAGTGCTGATTCCTGGGTCGGTGGGTTTGTGTACATTCTAGGATCTCTGGGTGTCTCCAACAAACTCTCCTGTGAGGCTGGGAGTTTCTCCTGCTGCCGCAGTCCCCACAGGTTTTTTGAGTTTGAGGTTTTGAGGCTTTATTTGCCCACACTGGAACCCTGGGTTGCAGGGTTTGTCTGGCTCCCCAGTTGTTCCTCCTGGTTTATCTGCATGCAAATATGGGACCACCTGCTCCACCAGCCACCCCCTTGCCTGCCTGTGTTCTCCAGCCATCCCACCTTTCTGCAAGTCTTCTCTACCCCGGCTGCTGATCTCCACCCCTTCTACTGGTCTGAATGTTTCTCCTTTAACTCCTTAGTTGTCAGACTTGCATGCGGTTCGATTTTCTAGCAGTTCTGGTTATTTTTTGTTTTTAAATGTGTTGTCCTTCATTTGGTTTTGAGAGGAGCAAAGTGTATCTACCTACACCTCCATCTTGCCAGGAAGTTCAGATTGCCTATTCTTTAAATGGGGTGGGAAGTGAGGTGAAATGGAGTTGGCCCACAGGACAGATTATCTTATTGGTACTTGACCAGAAAATTCCAGATTGCCTGATTAAGATTACCTTTCTGGAACAGGCTGAAACTGAAATTAGATCAGATACTACAGTATTTTGCCATGTATAATGCACTGTCACGTATATTGCGCACCCATGATTTTGGCCCAAAATTTCAGGAAAAATATCTTTAGTTTTAATTTTTAAATTCATTTTCTTATTTATTTATTTATTTTATTTATTTATTTTTTTAGATTTTTTTATTTTTATTTATTTTTAGAGAGAGGGGAAGTGAGGGAGAAAGAGAGGGAGAGAAACAGCAATGTATGGTTGCCTCTCACATGGCCCTCACAGGGACCTGGCCCGCAACCCAGGCATGTGCCCTGACTGGGAATCGAACCGGGACCGCTTGGTTCCCAGCCCGTGCTCAATCCACTGAGCTACACCAGCCAGGGCTTATTTATTTATATTTGCAAATAAAACCGATTATTGTATTCCAGGATAGTATTTTGCATACAGATATCGTTGTATTCCAGGATAGTATTTTGCATACAGATATCGTTGTTTTCCAGAGTTATGCTTTTAACGCATAAGCATAAATATAAGAATTAAAAATATTTAGATAGAATATGGAATTAGTAGTACCCATGTATAATGTGCATCCTTATTTTTTCCCCCATAAATTTGGCAAAAAAATGCACATTATACAAGCCAAAATACGGTAAATTGTGGGGGAAATAAGAAACGTTTCTCTACCCTCCTAAGTTCTTTCAGCTGGCCTAATAATTAAATCTACTTGAGAAAGATTAATAAGAGAAAATAACCAAGTTTAGTACGTAGATACACATAGGAACCCTGCATAACAGAGGTGGTTCAGAGACAGACAGGGAAGATGAGGTAGGTAGACATTCTGAGCTAAGAGTAAGTTAAGGCACCTTGGGGCTTCAGAGAGTCATTGCAAGGTGATAAGAAGAACAGATGTTCTGTAGTTAAAAGTTTGCCCTGCCCAATGGATCATAAAATGTTGTTTCTAGTGATAACTCTTATTATGGGCAAGGCCCCTAATTGATATTTGTTAAGGGGGAGGTTTCTTTTGAGCCTGCAGGGTCTCGATTGCCTTCAGCTGAAAAGAATTCACATGCCCAAGTGGCACTTCTTGGGGAAGTCTATTCTGAACCCCTACAAAATCTAGGTTTGGTATCATGGGCTTTTAGTATCAGTGATGTCATTATGAACCTGTGGCTTTCTCTTTAAGAGTTAAACAATTTTGATGTGAAATGTTTTTATCATTATTTATCATGTATTTTTACTATGTGGTTTTTATTTTCACTTAACAGTGTTTAGGAGAAAGTTTTTAAAATTCCTAAGTGATTGGGTTTTGTTGTTGATGTTGTTGTTCTGTTTTTAGTTTCATTACATTGTGGTTAGTGTGGTTGGTTATATTTCTGCTTTATGAAACACGAATTTTCTTTGTGGGTTAATAAATCAATTTTTAAAAATGGTCCACAAATGTTTAAATAGGAAGTATATACTTTTGTTTGCAAATCTTAGTTGATAGCTATATGTTACATATTGGGTCAACTGTAGTAATGATCTTATTTTATAAGGTTCTTTCCATCAGAGTTTACAAACTGGCTAACGTGGTGTTATTTAGCCTGTAGACATGCTTTGCTTGCCATGTGTTGTGTTGGCCTGCATAATGTTAAAAATTTAACATTGATTAAAAAGTCTCCAACATTTAAAAATTTGGAGATATTATATACATAGGTGGATTTCTAGTTTCCTCAGGTCTTATTTGAGGTTCTCAAGCTCATACTCCTTCTTGCCTCTAGGGTTTTAACAGGCAGTTTATTCCCTTTGCCTGGGAGGCTTTCTCCACTCTTTTCCTAGCTTACTCTTATTCATCCTTTATGTCTCAGTGTTACTGTTAGCACCTTCCAGAAGCCTGCCTTCTTCTCTCAGGACTAGCTAAATATGTATGAACAGCAAATAAGCATATGAAAAAATGCTCAATTTTTCAGTCATTTGGGAAATGCAAATAAAAACCACACTGAGATACCACTGCAAACCTAGTAAAATGACACAGACTGACTATACTGAGCATTGGCAAGTATGTGGAGCAACTAGAATCCTCATACACCACCAGTGGATTATGTAAAATGGCTAGTACACTTTGAAAAACAGTTTAGCAGTTTCTTAAAAAAGTTAAACAGATTTGCCACTCTGCAGCTCTCCACCACTGCACTGTGCAGACCTGCCCCTTTCCTGTGCCAGAAACTGACTGGAACCATGCCCTTCCAATACCTAGCACTGACTCCGGAGTCAGTGCAAAAGAAGGAGCTAACATTGCTCAGAGCACTGTGGCTCCGGCAAGGGCATCCTGGCTGCATATGAGTCCACTGGGAGCATTGCAAGCGATCCATTGGCACTGAGAACACCAAGGAGAAGCAGCGCTTCTGCTGCCAGCTGCTGCTCACTGTTGATGACCATGTGAATCTCTGCATTGGGAGTGTCATCCTCTTCCATGAGATACTCTATCAGAAGACAGATGATGGACATCCCTTTCCCCAAGTTATCAAATCCAAAGGTAGTGTTCTGGGCATCAAGGTAGATAAAGGTGTGGTACTCCTGGTAGGAACAAATGGGGAGACTACTACCCAAGGGTTGGATGGACTGTCTGAGTGCTGTGCCCAGCACAAGAAGGATGGAGCTGACTTTGCCGAGTGTTGCTGTGTGCTGAAGATTGGGGAACACACCCCCTCAGCCCTCTCCATCATGGAAAATGCCAATGTTCTGGCCCGTTATGCCAGCACTTGCCAGCAGAATGGCATCGTGCCCATTGTGGAGCCTGAGATCCTCCCTGTTGGAGACCGTGATTTGAAGTGCTGTCAGTACAAAACTGAAAAGGTGCTGGCTGTTGTCTGCAAGGCTCGAGTGATGACTACATCTATCTGGAAGTCACCTTGCTGAAGCCCAATATGGTCACCCCAGGCCATGCCTGTACCCAGAAATTTTCTAATGAGGAGATTGCCATGGCAACTGTCAGTGCCTTGTGCTGCACAGTGCCCCCTGCTGTCCCAGGGATCACCTTTCTATCTGGAGGTCAGAGTGAGGAGGAGGCATCCATCAACCTCAGTACAATCAACAAATGTCCCCTGCTGAAGCCATGGGCACTGACCTTGTCCTATGGCCTAGCCCTGCGGGCCTCTGCCCTCAAGGCCTGAGGTGGAAAGAAGGAGAACCCAAAGGCTGCCCAGGAGGAATATGTCAAATGAGTACTGGCCAACAGCCTCCCCTGCCAAGGAAAGTACACCCGAAGTGGTTAGGCCGGGACTGCAGCCAGCGAATCCCTCTTCATCTCCAACCACGCCTACTAAACAGAGGTGTTCTAAGGCTGCCCCTTCAACACTCCAGGCCCTGGTCCCTCCCACACTCACTGTTGAAGAGCGGGTCTCATCAATGGCTTCAGGCTGCTCTTTCCCACTCTTGCCTCCCTTGTGACATTGGTGTGTGGTATTGTCTGTGTATGCTAAGTTCAGTGCTCTTTCCAGCCTACTGCCAATAAACAACTATTTAAGGAGGAGGAAAAAAAAAGTTAAACATACACTTACCATATTGTATAGCCATTTCACTCCTAGGTATTTCCCATGGTAAAGAAATCATATGTCTGTAAGAAGACTTGTACATGAGTGTTTATAGCAGCTTTATTTGTTAATAGCTGAACACTGGACACAACCCAAATGTCCATCAAGTGAGAGGATAAACTAACTGGTATCTTCTTGAAAGTTAATACTAAATCAATAATAAAAGGAATGAAGTGTTGATACATGCTACAACGTGGTTGAATTTCAAAATGAGTATGCTGAATAATGAACCCAGATCAAAAGGAGCACATACTAATCCATTTATATACAATTCTTGAAAATTTAAAGTATAGTAACAGAAAGTACCTGGGGAAGGCGAGAGGACAGAAGGCAGAGATTACAAAGGGGCATGATAGATATGTTTGTTATCTTGATTGTGTTGATGGCTTCATGGGTATATTCATGTCAAAACTGATCAAATTGTGTGCAGCTTATTGTCTACCAGTTATACTCTGGTAAAGGAATTTAAAAAAGCCACCTAGAGAGTGCATTAGGCTTCCATTATTATTACTCCCCAACCTCCATCAGTGGAGATCGCTAACTGCTTTTCTTTTGTCAAAAACAAATGCTTCTTTTTGGGCCGGTTGTTCTGTCAGTCCTTTGGCACCTGGGGCACATTTTCAGCCTCTTTCTACAGAAGTCTCCTAATTCTAGGATCTAAAAGAAGCCCAAGACAACCCTAAAGCAGTTCACATTTTTTGAATGGGAAACTCCTTGATCAGCCACCAGTGACACTGCAGCTACTTTGTAATTATAGTCTTCTGTTCTGTCGTGGATTACTTCAATCAAATGCTAGTCTTTAGATTTCTCAGGTTAGAAGTGAGGTAACCATTCCATAGAGTCCCTACTCTCCAAAAGACAGATACAAAATTTACAGAGTGATATCCTTGAAGCCCTTTCCTTGCTAGTATAGGTGAGGTTAAAGCACCAGTCCACACCTCTCTGATTTGAGAGTCTATTGAGAACTCTTTCTAAAGAAATCCCTTATCCCAACAATTTCCATCTCTTCTTTAGATCGAAGCCCTCCCCACCTCCACCCTTCAAAAAAAATACTCATAGGTGGGTAATCAGCTAAGTATTGTAAAAATTCCATTACAGATTTTGTCCATGTGCTTTAGCACTTCATTTTGCGTTGTGTAAGTAGTTGGCAGACAGTGCCTTGGAGCCTCAGCTAAGACTGAGACTGTGTGTCCGCATATCATGTTATCTGTGCTGTTAATAGAACTTTTCTGAACTCTGATTTAATTAAAAATGTACTTTGCTTGAGATCAGTGAAATTGTGGGAGCTCCACTTTTCACTTTGTCCTTATTTTCTGGTATTGGACATATATTTTTATTGATGGTGTGGGACTCTAGCCATTCCCTACTTTCATAATGGGTGGGGTTTCCTATAATAATTGTTAAAATTTTTTAAATTTCTATTTTATTAATTACATTATTTCAGTTACCCAATTTCCTCCTTTGCACGCCTCTACCCTGTACTCAACACTCCCTCAGGCAATCCCCATACCATTGTTCATGTCCGTGGGTCATACGTATAAGTTCTTTAGCTACTCCATTTCCTATGCTGTACTTTACATCCCCAAGGCTATTCTGTAACTACCTATTTCTACTTCTTAATCCCCTCACCACTTTACACATTCCCCCACACTGCCCTCCCATCTAGCAACCATCAAAACATGCTCTGTATCCATGATTCTGTCTCTGTTCTTCTTGTTTCCTTAGTTTTTAAGATTCAGTTGTTGATATGTATTTTTTGCCATTTTATTGTTTATAGTTTTGATCCTTTTTTTTGACTTTTTAATTTTAATTCTATTTTATTGATCATGCTATTACAGTTATTCTTACTTTTCCCCATATGTCCACCACCACCCAGCACCACCCACTCCTTCAGGCAATCCCCCCATCATTGTTCATGTCCATGCGTATTGCGTATAAATTTGTTGGCTACTCCATTTCCTATACTGTACTTATATCTCCATGGCTATTCTATTATTACCCAATTGTACTCTTCTTTTTTTTTTTTTAAGATTTTATTAATTTTTGGACAGAGTGCAAGGGAGGGAGAAAGAGAGGGAGAGAAGCATCAATGTGTGGTTGCCTGTCACACGCCCCCTACTGGGGAGCTGGCCCACAACTCAGTCATGTGCCCTGACTAGGAATCGAACTGGCGACCCTACGGTTCTCAGGCCTGTGCTCAATCCACTGAACCACTCCAACTTGGGCCAATTGTACTTCTTAATCCTCTCACCTCTTTACCCATTACCCAAAACCCTCCTCCTATCTGGCAGCCATTAAAATGCTTTCCATATCCATGATTCTGTCTATGTTCTTCTTCTTTGCTTAGTTTTTTTTTATTCAATTCTTGATAGATATGTATTTATTGCCATTTTATTATTCATAGTTTTGATCTTTTTTTTTTAAATAAGTCCCTTTAACATTTCAGATAATAATGGTTTGGTGATGATGAACTCTACCTTTTTCTTGTCTGGGAAGCTCTTTATCTGCCCTTCCATTCTAAACGATAGCTTTGCAGGGTGGAGCAATCTTGGCTGTGGGTCCCCCCTTTTCTTAGCTTTGGGTATCAGCTGGCAGTCTTACGGGAACTTCCTGTAGGTAACTAATTTCTTTTTTCTTCCTGCTTTTAAGATTCTCTCTTCATCTTTAACCTTTGACATTTTAATTAAGATAATGTGTTGAAGTGGGCTTCTTTGTAGCCATCTTGTTTGGGGCTCTGTGCTTCCTGGACTTGATGTCTATTTCTTTCACCAAATTGTTTTTTCAAGTAGATTTCCAATTTCTTGTTCTTTTTCTCCTTCTGACACCCCTATGATGCGAATGTTGGAACGTTTGAACTTGCCCCAGAGGCTGCTTATACTATCCTCATTTTTTTGGATTCTCTTTCTTGTTGCTCTGATTGGTTGTTTTTTGCTTCCTTATGTTGCAAGTCATTGATTTGATTCTTGGCTTCATCCCGTCTACTGTTGTTTCCCTGTAAATTGTTCTTATTACAGTTAGTGTATCCTTTGTTTCTGACTAAATCTGTTTAATGCTGTTGAGGTCCTCACTAAGTTCCTTGAGCATCCTTATAACCAGTGTTTTGTACTCTGCATCTGACAGATTGCTTATATCCATTTTATTTAGTTCTTTTTCTGGAGTTTTGACCTGCTCTTTCACTTGGACCATGTTTCTTGTCTCCTTATTTTGGCAGCCTCCCTGTGTTTGTTTCTATGTTTTAGGTAGAGCTGCTATGAATCCCTGTCTTGGTAGGGTGGCCTAATGTAGTAGGTGTCCTATAAGTAAGGTGTCCAGTGGCACAGTCTCCCCTATTACTCAAGCTGTGTACTTGAGGTGCACCCTTTGTGTGGGCTGAGTGCTCCCTCCTCTTGTAGTTGAGCCTCAATTGCTTTGGCTGGTCAATGGAGGGATTTACCCAGGTCAGTCAGCTGCAAGGACTGGCTGTGACCACTGACCACTAACTTCCACCCTCCATGGAGGATCAGCTGTGCAGGGCAGGGTTGTAGTGCTCCCACGTGGTCTGTAGCTGTCTGCTGAGTGCGAGGCTCTGGGGTGTCCCAGATGGTGCAGGGTAAGATCAGTCTCCACCTGTGGTTTTCCAGGGGCACTCTGCATGCGCTACAAAGCACTCTGCAGATGGCCTCTACTTGTGCAGGACTTGGAGGTTCCCAGGTGAAGCCAAACTGTGATCCTAGGCTGGCTGCTGCTAGTGTCAGGTTTGGGACCACTTAGTAAGAAGTACTAGGGATTGGGGCTGGCTGAGGCTAGCTAATGCTTTTCTTTTTTTTTTTTTGAGAGAGAATTTAGGAAGTTGTGAAGCATGAGCCAAGACCAGCCATTCATATGGAAAAGCTACTGTTAATAGCTTGGGTGGACCTATACTTTGGATGGAATGGAGTCTCAGTTGATTTCTAGGGCGGGACAAACAGTGTTGATGGAGTCTCAGATATGTCACCCACCTGCGGGTTCTGCGGCTCCGTGGGGGGGAGGGTTCAGAAAAGGGACAATGGCCTCTGTCCTTCTTTCTGTCTGGGAGAAAACAAACAGTCTGTCCCCCAGCCTTTGCCATGATGCCAGACCCTTCACTTCCTTCCTGTATGCCACTGGTGCTTTTCAAGCCGCTACTCCGGTGCTGGAGCTTATAGTCAGTGAATCTGAGTAAGTCATGTTTGGGTTCATTAAGAGGAACTTGGGATTCTAGAAATTTCTTCCACCAACTCAATCCTCACTGGTTTTTGCAGTCTGAAGTTGTAGGGACTTAATCTTTCTGGCCCTGAAACACTGGGACAGGGGGTGGAGGGGCTCGTGTGGTGTTGGGACTCCTTGCTCCCAAGATATCCCTCCTGAATTTTCCGCCACATGTGGGTGCGGAACCAGCCTGTTCTGTGTCTCTACCCCTCCTACCAGTCTGGATAGATGTGGATTCTCTAATTCCATAGTTTGGGGACTTCTATTCTTCTCTATTTTTGAGGGTTCTAAATGATGGTTGTTCTATAGTTCAGTTGTCATTTTGCTGTGGTTTTTTTGAGGAGGAGAGCTGTGTGTATAGCTGTGCCACTATCTTGACCAGAAGTACAAATCATATTTGTTTTTTCTTTTTATTATTGTTCATAAATTTCACGGAAGGAAGTAAACATAATTGTTCTTTTCTTTTTCTTTTTTTGTGAACTGAAGTCTCGTTAGAAGTTTTTAAAAAATGCACAGTGATATAACAGCTGTCACAACACAATGTAACAAATTGTTTTGAATGAAATTAAAGACAACTAAGTGCTACTAGAGCCATCTGAAGGAAAAACTAAATGAACTTTTTAGCCAGCCTAATATTTTTGCTTGTTAAAGAACATTTTCAATGCAGTGTGTTGATGTAATTAACTTCCTTGGTGTGGGAAGAGTCCTATAGCAGGTGATTGCTGCATTTCAGTTGAGAGGAAATGATGGTCTGCTGTAGTAGTAGATGGACTGCTCTAGTAGTCTGCTCTAGAGATAGAAGTGGGATAGCATGTAAGTATTTAAAAGGTAAAATGGTATGGGACACTGTTTGTTTGGATATGAGGGATGGGGGAGGAGTCCAGGATGCTGTCCAGATTTATCATCATCTTCTTTTTTTGCTATATGCCCAAGGATATATTAAACATATATGTAATATATTTTTTTCATATTTTTTGAGAGATAGAAATATTGGTGTCAGACAGAAGCATCGATTGGTTGCCTCCCATGCATGCCCAGACTGGGGATCTCATGCACCCAGGCCTGGGACCAGACCCACAGCCTAGGTATATGACCTGATCAGGAATCGAACCTGTAGCCTTTCAGTTACAGAGCGGTGCTCCAACCAGCTGAGCCACACCAGCCAGAGCTGTCCAGATTTATCTTGATCAGCTGTGAGAATAGTGTTGTTACTCACTGAGACAGAGAAGAACAGATTTGGTGAAGATAATACCCAGTTTTTGAGTTATGCATGGTCCATTCAGGCAGATGTTTTCAATGGGCAACCTGAAACTGAGAAGGAGATGGGCTGGAGATTTAAGATTTGAGATCTTTATATTTATTTCAAATTGGTAAATAGGTTTATAAGTTGGGATCATTTCCTTTTATATTTTATGACATACATACTAAGCTTATGCTGAAAGAGCTACTTGTCAAATAACAGGCTATCTGGAAGTGTCTTGTTTGACATGTCTTCTAGTGTTAAATATGTGAAATTCAACCTAATTGATGCATGTTATTTTCATTTATTCATGTTCATAGTTTTCATGGCATTTAGAAGTCCATTATAAAGAAACACTTTATGGTATTTAGCCTTTCTCCTGTTGATTGACACTGAATTTGTTTCCTGTTTTTATCAGTCGTACTATGTCCATAACATTAGGAAATTCCTGTGCATGTCAGCACATGTGTAAGTGCTAAGGAGTAGAACTGCCCGGTGGAAGGGTATGTGCACCTTTAGATGTTGCTAAATTGCTTTATTTTTTTAAAGTATTTTATTTATTTATTTTTAGAGAGAGGGGAAAGGAGGGAGAAATAGAGGGAGAGAAACATCAGTGTGTGAGAGATACATCGAGATATTCAATACATTGATCAGTTGCCTCTCACAGGCCCCCAACTAGGGACCTGACCTGCAACCCAGGCATGTATCCCGACCAGGAATCGAACCACTGACCTTTTGGTTTGCAGGCTGGTGCTTAATCCACTGAGCCATACCAGCCAGGGCCAAATTACTTTATAAAGAGGTTATTTAAACATATACTCCTACTACCTGTGTATGAGACTGTATGTTTCATATATTCTCTCCTATGTTTCATATCCTCTCTTAAATTTGACATTGTCAGACTTTACAATTTTGTAATTTTAAATTTGTTTCTTAATTGCTAGTGAATTTGAACATCTTTTCTTATTAATAGTCTATTCCTGTTTCCTTTTCTCTAAATTGCCTGTTCATATTTCCCCCCTCCTTTCTATTGGTCTCTTTGTCCTTTCATTTTGATTTGTAGAATTTTTGTACAGATATACTAATTCTTTCTCAATGAAAATCTCTCCTCCCAACTTGTGGTTTGTCGTCACATTTTTATGGTTCTTATTTTTTTCTACCTTAAAACTTTACCTTCTGTGACTTGAGACGTTTAAAATTTACTGCTTCATAAAATACGCATACCATTTTGCATATGTATTTATACGTATCTTATTTTCTTTAAAAAAGAAAGCTATTTCTGTCTTTTACACATAGAAAAATCTATTGGATCAATAATATTGAACAGATACATTTGAAACTTTTAAAATTATAAATACTCATGATATAGACATCAGCAAGTTTGGTTGTTTTTTTTTTTTTAATATACTCTATTTTTAAGAGTAGCTTTAAGTTCACAGAAAACTTGAGCAAAAAGGGTAGAGAATCCCCATATTCTCCCCACTCCCACACACTTCAACTTCCCCTTCTGTTTGCATCAGGCACCAAGTGGTACCTTTGTTACAATCAATGAACCTATTTTGACACATCATTATGACCCAAAGTTCATCATTTTTGTAGAGTTCATTCTTGGTGTGTACATTCTCTAGGTTTTGACAAATGCATAATGACATGCACTCACCATTTTAGTGATATACTGTTGTATACTAGACGCGCGTAACTAAAATAATAGAGACTGCAAGGATAAAAAGGTGGAATTTATTGGCCAAGTTTCACCTGCGCAGGGGCGAACTCCTGATGGTGTCAGCAGCGGGCTGAACAAAGGAGTCGCGCGCAGCGCTTACAGGCTGGGGCTTTTATAGAAAAGTTGGCTCGCGGGAGGAGCAAGCGAATGCGCGCGCAGGCGAAAGCAAGCAAGCAAGCAAGCATTTTGAACAAAAGCGAAGCTGGCGATTAGCTAAGCGGTTGGCTATGTGGTTAGCTATTAGCTACTGGCTACAAAGTTGGCACGCGCGCGGGCAAATTTTAAAACTGAATAGCCTATGATCAGCACACAGCAGGGTGTCCCCTCAACCTTTGGGAATAACATTCTGTCTCTTCTTTCTAGGGGACTTTCCTAGTTTCTGGTCCTCAACAATACATAGTAGATTCACAGCCCTAAAATCCTCTGCTCTGCTAATTCATCTCCTTCTCCCCCTTAATTCTTGGCAAGCACTGATCTTTTCAATTTTTTCATAGTTTTGCCTTTTATAGAGTGTTACATAGATGAAATCATACAATATGTAGCTTTTTCAGATAGGCTTCTTTCACTTAGTAATATGTATTTAAGTTTCTTAGTGGTTTTTCATGGCTCAGTAACTCATTTCTGCCCTGGCTGGTGTGGCTCAGTGGACTGAGCATTGGCCTGCGAATCAAAGGGTCACTGGTTCAATTCCCAGTCAGGGCAGTTGCCTGGGTTGCAGGCCAGGTCCCCAGTAGGGGATGCTCAAAAGGCAACCACACATTGATGCTTCTCTCCTTCTCTTTCTCCCTGCCTTCCCTTCTCTAAAAATAAAATAAATAAAATTTTGTAAAAAAAACCTCATTTCTTATTAGTGATGAATAATATTCCATTGTCTGATAAAATTTCTTTATCTGTTCACCTAGCAAAAACATCTTGTTTGCTTCCAAGTTCTGGCAGTTATGAATAAAGCTGCTATATATATTTCCCTGTGCAGGTTTTTATGTGGACATGTTTTCAACTTATTTGGGTAAATAACTGAGGAGCACAATTACTGGATTGTACGGGCAGAGTATGTTTAGTTTTATAAGAAACCTCCAGAGGAGAAAGATGGCGGCGGAGAAGGGAGAAGCGTGATCGCTATTCTCCGGCCCACTGACGGGATATCGGGCCGATTTTCTGAGGAGCAGAGCGTTCACCCAGTTGTATTCCAGAGTAGAGAAGATTGGAAACCAGGACTGCGCATAAAACTGAAAGATCAACCGGTAGGGAGACTGCTTCGGAGGGAAGGGGTCACTGGGGCCTCACGGGGAGCCGGGAGGTCTGCGGATCCAGTAGCAGCAGCTTCCCGGTTTGCT
>PVJI01031340.1:0-13195 GCA_004026765.1 Micronycteris hirsuta
TTAAGATACTTTTTGCCAAATTCCTATTAGAGAATTCCTATTCCACAGACATGATCCACACTTGCCCACACGGGAATCACGCAGAGCTGTGCTCAAAACGCGTAAATTCCGGAACATGCGTGTTTACACGCGTGTGGAAAGAATCCCCACAAATTTCAGTATAGGGAAGGTTTGTCCAATTCTATCCATCCAAATTTGTTACCACTTGATCTTTCCTCTTTCCTCAAAACATACTTCTTAATTATCTGCTCTCTTTTATAGAGTGCAATTTACCGTTCCCAAAAGCATATGCCTTGTTTTCATAGGGGAGAATTGAAACAATAGGACAGTTTCCTTAGCGAATTTACAGAAGACTTTCCTTACTTTTTTCTCTTATCTACTAGATAGCTCAAGTGCACCACTTTGGCAGCTCATGTTGACCTTTATCTACTTTGCCTGTGATTCCTACTTTCTGAATACCATGTGCTTCTAAGTTGTTTAGATGAACTCTTACCTGGATCAAGTATCCCAGTTTTGTACATATATGTGATGGCAAATTTCCCACATTTTCCAATTATTTACAAACATGTTTAAATCAGCTAAAGTTTTCTTCATATAAAAAGTGAAGACTGTATTACAGTGCTTAAGAGATTGTATTTTTTGCTTTCAAGAGCTGCTTAGGGCTTCAGTAATCTATATATAGATTCCCTCAAACTGGGCCATATAGTTAGTAAATCATTCTTTTCTTCCTGACTCATAGTTGTCTTGAGTCATTTTGCAGAATATGGTGATACTTTAGTAGAAATTTTTAAGGCATATTAGGGCTGTTTGCTTCTGCTCAGTAGTAATATCTATTGAGTGTTCATGTGTTTGGCACTGTACTAGGTGGAAAGGTGAGAAATACCAGGTGAATAAATAGGACATGTTTATCTGTAGGGAGCCCACTGCATTAGCATTTTTTCTTCAGTTTATGAAGCCAAGTACTGTTGGGTAAACTGAAATGGTTAGTGGAGATTACGTTGTAATCAACCATGTGTAGAGCAAGAAGAGAATTTTGTCTCTTTTTGACATTGTCCTTGTTGATGTTCTGTGAATATAAGAATTTGTTTTAAAACTGTATTCTTTAGAAATATTTTATGTCTGTAGTTAGTTTTGAGTTCTGATGTAGAAAAGAAGAGGAACCAAGATCAGTTCAAAGCTCGTTATATGCCAGTTTCTCATTTAATATACATTAATTAATTTGATTCTGTCAAGAACGTGGAAGACATACATATATCTCCATTTTACAGGCAAAGAAAATGAAGGATCAAATGGGCGGAGTAAGTTGTGCAGGATTAAACAACTACTAAGTGGAGAGGCAAAATCTGGATCCTTATCAGACCTGCTTCAAAGCTCTCATTTTCTCCAGGTATCCACATAGTCTCTTGGGAAGATGGTTTCTGTTTCTCCTAAAAGGGAACCTGGGTCTCTTTGGGATATCAAGGGTTGCTTTATTCTTTCATGACCAAGAAAAAAATCATAATTTTCTGAAGTGTCAACCATTTTTAATAATTTTTTAACTGGTTGGATACCTTTATATCCTAAAGGCAGAAAATGCCAAGCAATGATTGTCTTTGGCAGTTGCTTGTTATAAAGACCTTAGATATAAGGAAGTGTTCTTGGCACACTAGAGCAATCAGTCGTATTAACTCTTTTTTAAAAATATTTTTAACTGATTTGAGAGACAGAAAGCACGCACTGATGTGAGAGAGAAGCATTGATTGGTGGCCTCCCTTACGTACCCCAACCAGGGATTAAACCAAAACCTTTTTTTAGTGTATGGAGCTTTGTTCCAGCCGTCTCAGTCACCCAACCATGGCAGTCATATTAACTCTTTAACAGATAACCTTAGAATGATAACCTTAAACTTTGTGTAAAAATTGATTTATCTAGAGAAACTGCACCTAACGTTAATTTTTCAGGTATTGTATATGTATATATTATTCACTATCAGTGGTAATAACTACGAATTACTTCCATCAGTTTGAAAATATAGTATATGATTTAAAGAAAAATGGCATGTTGTTGATATAAAACATACACAAGATGTTGATAGTATGGTAGCTTTATAACTAATAATAATTTGTTTCTTTTTATAAACTCCTATATATTTTCCTGTTTAAGGGTCCAGTAGCTAAGCTGTGTAAAAGAGGAAATGTGGTCATAGTCTATAAGTTTCTTGAGGAAACAAAAGTGAAGTAAAGTAAAAGAAATGATTTAAAAACCTATTCAAAAGGGATACTAAATTTCTCTTTGGCTATGGTATCACTTTTCTTGGCTCTGTAGTCTTTGTCCTTTTCCCTGTATCATTAGGTACATATCCTTCAAAGTTTTCAAAGTTGGTGTTGGACCTTCACAACTACTGAAACAAATAATCAGTACTGTTTGCTAACTTGAACCCATTGATATCATTTTGTGTGATTAGATTTTAGTTACAATGTCATCTTACCATGACCATGAGTAAATTTATTCCTCTCATGTCACCTTATGAATTATCCTACATTCTGCCTAGATATACTGAGGTTTTTATTCCTTATTATCCAGTATTATTCAGTGTGATTACTATGTTTACAAAATTTTGCCTTGTATTGGAAATTCCAAAGCTTTGCTAAGATAATGAGAAACTAAGGAGACTCTTATCTTTTGAGAGAAATATAAAATTATTCATCTGCCTATAAAAAATCTCTGGCCCTGACCAGTGTGGTTCAGTTGGTTGGACATTGCTTACAAAGTGACAGGTTGCAAGTTCAAGTCCCAGTGAGGGCACATGCCTTGATTACGGGTTCAGTCCTTGCTTGGGACCCGTAGGAGAGACAGCCAATCAATATTTCTCTCATGCATCAATGTTTCTCTCCTTCTTTCTTCCTCACATCCCCTCTCTCTAAAAGTAAATAGTATAAATAAAATAAATCTTTTGCAGAAGTATTTTAATATGTTGAATTCTTAGCCATTTTATTATTGATTGCTATGTATCTGGGTGATATTTTAGATAAGTATTAGAAACTTCCTTTTGTCAAGGAATAAGCATGTTCACTGAGTTACAGTTGTGGTATGACAATTGGATAACAATTATATCTTGCTGAATCAATCTCATCTAAATCTTAATTGCATATTGTATTGTTTAGTCACTTCCTGATTCAATGAGAAGTCACAATATGTAGTCATTTATTAGCTAGTATGTTCTACTTCATGGTTTGCAGAATTTCCTTGGCGAGTAAAGAAAAGTTCACAAGAAATGGAAAACAAATGAGAATTCTTTTAGAATACAACTCATCTAGTCTGTTTCCTGTAATTCACAGTGGCCTTATGTAGAGATGTCCTTACGTAGAGAACCCTAGGTATACTTAAATATTAAATGTGCTATAACTTTTGTTAGTTGGAAATTAAGCAAATATTTTAAAAATGAATATTTTTAGTATATGTTTTATTCCCCTGTGTCTTGTAAACGTCATTGATTTGCTGTTTTGACTTTTTGACGGTAATCCATAGGGGGGGGAAACTTATTGTGATGCAATGCACAGTTGTGTGTTTCAAGAAATAAAAGTTTCACATAAGTTGCACTCTGATATTCTCTATTCTTTTCTTCATTAAAAAAGTCTAATCCACTAAGTTGATTTCCTGACCCATCAAGGGTTGGGTTCGGACTCATAGTTAGGAAAACACTGCCATATAAGATCAAAAAGTAATTGTTTACCGTAAGTATTAGCAACTGACTATTCTGAAGCAGCTTGAATGTTTGTAAAGCTTTATTATTGTAGTTTAACAATGACTTTAAAAACATCTTGCTTTCTTGAATCCTCTCTGCTGGGCAATTACCAAGTGTTATGCCACTTTTATTTTCTGGACTTAAAAATTGTTTGGAAGGTGTGCCCAAACAGTAAAATTAAATACCTTGGTTATGTGTGTATCCTTACAATTAAGAATATTTTAGTTAATAGCCCGGCTGGTGTAGCTCAGTGGATTGAGCGCGGGCTGGGAACCAGAGGGTCTCGATTCGATTCCCAGTTGGGGCACATGCCTGGGTTGCAGGCCAGGTCCCCAGTGAGGGCCATGTGAGAGGCAACCACACATTGCTCTTTCTCCCTCCCTTCTCCTCTCTCTGAAAATAAATAAATAAAATCTTTAAAACAAAAATCATCTGCTTTAAAAAAATATTTTCGTTAATAGAAAATAAATTTCCAGTTAATTATTTAAGAGGATATCATTAAACAGGACAGAGCATCAATCCTTGGTAATGAAAACATTCTAAATATGAAAAGTCTGTATTGTTGACAAATGCAGTTTATCTCAATTAAAAGTAACCATGATTATTATCATATTTGGGTACATTAATAACTCAGTCACTTTTTTATTGTTTTACCTTTGCAACTAAGAGGTTTACAGTTCTTGGTTGACATAAAAGTTTACAGTTAGATATACAGGTATCTTTTAGTACAATATAAAAACCATTAAGTGTCATGACAAATATAGATAGAATTCAGATGATAAGTACCATTTCCTGGCTTTTTATGATGGCTTGTATTCGAACAGTTGGAACTTGTGAAACGGGCATGCCACAGAAGGGAATAGATGTAAAAAGGCAGACAAGTTTGATATGTTCAAAAAATAAAATATAATCCATTTGGGTGCAGTTTGATCTAGAAGCTGTTTTTAAGCAAAGGAGAGAACTAACATCTCTTGCAAATCCTACCTGCTATAAAAAATAATAGGATGGATTTGAATGGGGTAAAATTAGACAGGGAGATTAGTTAAAAATTCATTGAAATAGTTTAGAAAAGAAGACATGAGATTGAGTAGGACAGTTTCTATAAAAATAGAAAATTTTATCAACACATCAGTGTAAAATCAACACGATCTGGCAAGTGACTAGGTTTATTCTGAATATTTCTGTGTCTGTTGTCAGTTCTGGCAACAAAACTGTGAACAAAATACATAACTCTTTGCCCTAAGCATTTTAGTCCAGGGGGAAACTCAGACGTTGCCATTTCAGGGTAATGCATGTGCTGCCATGAAGGAAAGCCAGTGTGCCCTGGGAGTGAGTGCACTGACCACTGCATGTGAAGCTTCATGGACGAATAGGTCTGTCTGGTCCAAAGGAAGTGAGTGGGTAGAAATATTGGAGGAAGAAAGAAACACTCTGTCAGTTTAGGGATGAGAGAGATTGTGGTACATTGTACAAGTGAAAGAAGTTCATTTTGTCTATATTCTGGGATTGTAGAGGAGGCTAAGGCCAAATCATTCAGAGCCCTGAAAACCCTAATGAAAGGTTTGGGCTTTATCTTTTGAGCTAAAGGGAACCATGAAATATGGCTTTTAACAATGGAGATTGCATGTTAGAAGGATTATTTTAGTTGAAGATGTTTTCATTACAAGTAAGAAACTCAGAAGACAAAGAAAATTATCAAAGTAAGTCAGAATATACAAGGTAGGAAGTACAGCTGGACTCCATTCACAAAGGTCTGGAACCAAAAAGTTACCTGCTCTACCTCTTCCTCTCCCTCATCTCAAGGTTGTCCCTAGCTTGTGCTTCATTGTTTTTTCTTTGTATTTGTGCTTCTCTGCTTCTTTAACTACAGAGCTAACCCATGGCCACTTAGTTTTTCTCCCAATTCCAAATCCCCTGGAAAGAATCTGATTGGCACATTAAGTTGTCTCCCCTTGGTCTGATCAGCTATAGCCAGGAGAACATCTTAGCATAAGCATAACTGCTTGAACACCCACCCCTGTCATAACTAAGAGGGTGCTGGTTAACATATGGACTGAGCAGATTTCTCAGAATGAACCTACGTCAGAAGATCATAGTGAAAAATTGCAGGTAGGGAAATTAGAGACCCCCTTTTGAATACGGTAATCCAGGCAATAGATAATGTTGAACCAAGTTAGCATAGCAAGTAAAGAGAGAATTTGATAGATATTTAAGAGAGCCAAGACAGCCCTGAGGAGATTCATATTTGAGGACTGGCAGGAGAAAAGGAACCTACAAGGAAAGACTGATAAGGAACAGACGGTAAGAAATATCAGGAGTATGCAGTGTTTTTAGGAACACAAGGACAGTGTTCAGACAGGGTAATATAGTGCTTGATGTTGCTGGACAGCAGAAGAAAAAGTTCTGTTGGATTTCAGAACAAGAAGCAGGTTGATGACGTTGGCGAATGTGTTTAATGAAAATGGTGAAAATTGAAGCAGAGGGTAGAGGACTTTAGAGATGAAGAGACCAAAATAGCAAATAATAAATAGTGCTTGAGAAGGTTGGCTGTGAGAGAAAGTAGAGGAGACCAATAGCTAGAGGTTGTTACTAACAGTGAAATAGGGTTTTTAAAAGTGTGTGTGTGTGTGTGTGTGTGTGTGTTTTAATAGCAGGGTATTAATTATATTTGAGTGCTAGGAGAAAGAGTGGTACTTATTTAAGCAAGATCAGGAGACTTACTCAGGGCATTACCACATTGTAATAGTAAAGAATGATGCGAAAGTGATTACTGTGTGGACACTGGTTTAATAAAAGTAAGTTGACATATCTCCTGACTTCCATTTTCTCCTGTGAGGAAGGGTTAAAGATTAAAGGAACAGACAGGGGAACTATTTTGAAATAGATACTGTAGAAATTATAGAAGATAGCTTACTGGGGAAATCTAGGATTTTGTCTGGCTTAAATTGAAGGCCTTGAATTTAAAAGGAGTGCCAATATATACCTTTGCATTTTTTGTCCAGCAGCTGAGGTAAGGGCTCAAAAGAGGAAACTGCTAGTTTGGTACTTACTTTTCTATTTCAGGTTGGTACACCAGGAGAGAGCAGGGATACTAGCTTAGTGGTGATCTAACTAATGGACTGTGGCATATAAGCTGAGGAAGGAAAGAAGTAAAAGCACAAGAGAACTAATAGGAAAGAGTTGTTAAAGGCCTCGGGGACCTTATGTGAGAATAACTCAGTATGAAGTTGTTCCTAAGATGAAGATGACACAACAGGAAAATGAACCAGTAGTTTCTTTAGGGATTTCAAATCTGTGCTACTGGAAGAATAGTATTGCTGATAATAGAAATAGATATGGAAGGAAGAGCAACATTTTGGATGGAATAAAAAGGTTTAGTTTTCACTATTATATTTTTAAGTTTTTATTTTTAGAAAGGGGGAAGGGAGGGAGAAAGAGGGAAAGAAACATGGATGCGAGAGAGAAACATTGATCGATTGCCTCTTGGAGGCTTCCCAGCTGGGACTGAGCTTGCAGCCTAGGCTCATACCCTGACCAGAAATGGAACTGGCAGTCTTTGGCTTTGTGGGATGATACCCAACCAGCTGAGCCAAAATGGTCAGGGCAGTTTTCACTGTTTTGGAGTATAAATACCTATGGAACATCTAATACTGAGATGACCAAGAGGCAATTGAAAGTATAGGAATGAGGTCAGGACCGGAAACAAAATTTGGAAATTATAATTGAAGCCATTAATTTACCGAGGAAGGGAAATAATGTAGAGTGATCAAGTCTCCTTTTGTACTCTGTGTGTTTAAGGAGTGGGAAGCAGAGATGGTGTGCTTGCCAGGTTCGAGCAGTTTGTGGAGGAACTCAGGAAGGTTGAAGAGTAGTTGGCTGAACAGGCCACTGGGTTTGGGAACTTGTGAGTGGTTCTCCAGAGGGTACAAGAGATAGGGGAGCATGAAAGGAGATTTTAAGGATTTGAGGAGTAACTGTGATTTCTTTGAAACATGTTTATTGCCAACAAATGATTCAAAAATTCCAAACTAGTAGAAAAAAAGCCATTTTATTTACTTCTGCCAGTTGATATGCTGGATACCCATGTTATGTTTAAATTGTCTTCTAAGTGATTTCATGAGCTTTTTCCATATGCAGGTTATTAAACTACTCCAGAAAGTCATACTCTGGGGCAGGGGAGGATTATAGGAGAAAACACTTAATATCTGCTGTAGATTCATGCGGGGAAAAAATATTTTTAGTCTCTGCCCTTTGTTGCTGTTCCTATGTTGGTAGTGAAAAAACAGGTGTTTTGGGTTTTTTTTAAAATCTTCACCTGAGGATATATTATATTAACTTGAGAGAGAGAGAGAAACGTCAATATGAGAAACATCGATCAGTTGCCTCCTGTAACACACTCCGACCAAGGATCAAACCTGCAGCCTTTTGGTATACAAGATGATGCTCCTATCAATTAAGCTACCTGACTAGGGCAAAAACAAAGATTTTTATGGTTCAAGCTTAGGTCTTCCCCAGTGAAGGGCAGCTTGAAGATGAGATAGAGCTTAAAATTGAAACTGTTTCTAGGTGATTAATTAGTTTTGTAGCTGGACAGTTAAACCTTTTAACTATTCTTGCAAGTGTTCGACTTAGATTTGTCATATCTAGTTATCACAATCAAATGGAAATGCTGGTTTTCTTCCCGTCCTGCTGAGCTTTCAGATTCTGAAACATGGTTTAATTTATTCTGAAATGTAGTGATTTTTTTTCTGCTAGAAGCAGGCACATTTAATTACAGAAAGCTGTTTGTCATGGAAACATTTTCTTCTAATACCTACCTAGCATTTTTTAAAAATTCTGATCATAATTACATTGCTGGCAAGATAAACTGGTAATTACATGTGGAATTAACTAGTATGAATAAAATCCCCTAGAAGATGCATCTGGGACACTTTTCATCTGCTGTTCCTAATTTGTGGTTTTAGGAAGTGTCTCTGCTCTGGTGGTAGTTGAATAAGATCAACATTTTCTTCTCTTATGAGCCTGAGAATCTTCTAAAAGACTTGGCAAAAATTATTATTAGAAAATGTCATTCTTAATATATAATCAATTTTTCTGGATAACATAAGAGTTACTTGTCTTTAAAGCTAGGTGTTCCTTCTTGCATAAGAACTCATTAAAAGCTTATAGGAACTTACAGTTACAAATTTTTCTTAGCTTTAAAATGAACACCTTTTGTATATCTTGGGAAATAGTATATTCCTACAAATTAGATTACCTATTTTTATTGAATTGAATGTCATTGTGAAAATTGGCATTGTGTTTTTGCCACTAACATGAATAATCTAGATACAGCTGAGAAGCCCAGCGCCAACTTTCTAATATTTTGAGAGTTTTGTCATTTTGAGTTCAAAGTATTTTAGAATCTTACATACTAACCAACCGAAATGTTAAGATAATATCAAACCCACATTGGGTTTATTCCCTCTTTACTCTCTGCTACCTCCTCTAACCCTCCCCTCTTTCCTTCTGGTAATCACCATACTGTTGTCTGTCTTTGAGTTGTTTTGGTTTTTTTTTTTTTTTTTTTTTTTTTTTTCTAATCCATTTACCCTTTTCACCCAGTCCCAAATCCCTTCCCTTCTGACAGATGTCAGTCTGTTTCTATCTGTGAGTTTATTTCTATATTGTTTATTTTGTTCAGTAGATTCCACATATAAGTGAAGTCATATGGTAATTGTCTTTTTCTGATTGGCTTATTTCACTTAGCACAATACTTTAGAGGTCTGTCCATGCTGTTGCAAATGATAAGGTTTCTTTCCTTTTATGGCTGAGTAGTAGTCCTTTGTGTAAATGTAACACATCTTTTTTATCCACTCATCTGCTGTTGGGCACTTGGGCTGCTTTCAAATCTGGGCTATTGTTAATAATGCTGCAGTGAATATAGGGGAGCATGTACTCTTTTGAACTAGTGTTCCAGGTTTCCCAGAAGTGAAATCAGTGGGTCATAGGGCAGTTCCATTTTTAATTTTTTGAGGAAATTCCATACTGCTTTCCACAGTGGCTGCACCAGTCTGCATTCCTACCAACAGTGCAGTAGGGTTCCCTTTTCTCTACATCCTTGCCAGCGCTTGTTTTTTGTTGATTTATTAATGATAATCATTCTGACAGGTGTGAGGTGATATCTCACTGTGGTTTTAATTTGAAGTTCTCAGATGATTAGTGACATTGAGCATCATTTCATATATCTAGTGGCCATCTGTATGTCTCTCTTTGGAGCAGTGTCTGTTTAACTAATTTGCCCATTTCTTAATTGGATTGTTTGTTGTTTTTGTGTTGAGTTTTATAAGTTTCTTATAAATTTTGGTTATCAAATGTATTATTGGTAAATATGTTCTCCCATTCAGTTGGGTGTCTTTTGGTTTTGTTGATGGTTTCCTTTGCTATGCAAAAACTTTTTAGCTTGATGTAGTCCCATTTGTTTATTTTTTCCTTTTGTTTCCCTTTCCTGAGGAAATACACCAGAAGAAAATATTGCTATAAGCGATGTCTGAGATTTTACTGCCTATGTTCTCTTTTCTAGGATTTTTATGGTTTCAAGTCTAACATTTAACTCTTTAGTCTATTTTAAGCTTATTCTTGTGTATGGTGTAAGAAGATGGCCTAGTTTCACTTTTTTTGCACATTTCCGTCCAATTTTCCCAACACCATTTATTGAACAAGCTATCTTTACCTCACTGAGTTATTTTGCTGTCTTTGTCGAATATAAATTGACTAGAAAAGTTTGAATTGATTTCTAGGCTCTCTATTCTATTCCATTGATCTACATTCCTGTTCTCATGCCAGTACCATGCTGTTTTGATTACTGTGGCCGTGCAGTATAGTTTGATATCAGGTAGCATGATTCCTCCAACTTTGTTCTTCTTTCTTGAGATTGCTTTGGCTGTTTGGAGTCTTTTGTGGTTCCATATAAATTTTTGGAATATTCGTTAGAGTTCAGTGAAATACGCCATTGGTACTTTGATAGGAATTGCATTGATTGTAGATTGCTTTGGGTATATAGACATTTTAGTAATAATAATTCTTCCTGTCCATGAACACAATATATGCTCCCACTTATTTGTATCTTCTTCAATTTCTTTTTTCAGTGTCTTATAAATTTTGGAGTACAGGTCTTTTACAACCTACATTAAATTTATTCTTAGGTTATTTTATTCTTTTTGAAGCAGTTGTGAATGGAGTTGTTTTCTTAGTTTCTGTTTCTGATTTTTCATCATTAGTATATAAAAATGCAACTGATTTATGGATATTTTGTATTCTGCTACTTAATTCATTTATCAGTGCTAGTAGTTTTTTGGTGGAATCTTTAGGGTTCTCTATATACAGTATCATATCATCTGCAAATAATGAGTTTTACTTTTTCCTTCCCACTTTGAATGCCTTTTATTT
The DNA here is from genome assembly GCA_004026765.1 of Micronycteris hirsuta. NCBI lineage: Eukaryota > Metazoa > Chordata > Mammalia > Chiroptera > Phyllostomidae > Micronycteris > Micronycteris hirsuta. Next base: position 11,153 of record PVJI01031340.1, read on the forward strand.
CTTTTTCTGGTGTGATTGCTGTGGCTAGGACTTCCAGTACTGTGTTGAATAAGAGTGGTGAAAGCGACATCCTGTCTTGTTCCCAGTTTTAAGGGAAATGTGTGTTGTTTTTGCCTATTGAGTATGTTAGGTGTGGGTTTGTCTCATATGGGCTTCATTATGTTGAGGAATGTTCCCTTTATTTTCACTTTGGTGAGAGTTTTTATCATGAATGAGTGCTGGATTTTATCAAATGCTTTTTCTGTATCTGTTAATAGAATCATGTGGTTTTTATCCTTCAGTTGCTTATGTGGTTTATCATGTTTATTGTTTTGTGGATATTGTACCAACTTTGTATCCCCAGAATAAATCCCACTTGATCATGGTATATGATCTTTTTAATGTATTGCTAGATCCAGTTTGCTAATACTTTGCTGAAGATTCTAGCATCTGTGTTCATCAGGGATATTGACCTATAATTTTCTTTCTTCTTAGTGTCTTTATCTGATTCTGGAATCAGGAGAACACTGGCCCTATAAAATGAGCTGGGGGTTTTCCCTCTTAATTTTTTTGAAATAGTTTAAGAAGGATAGGTGTTAGTTCTCTTAATAGTTGGTAAAAGTCAGCTTTGAAACCACCTAATCCAAGACTTGTTTGTTAGAATTTTTTTTTGTTACTGATTCAGTTTCACTAGTTATAGTCTGTCCAGATTCTCTGATTTTTCTTGATTCAGTTTTGTAAGATTATGTGTTTCTAGGAATGATCCATTTTGTCTAGATTGTCCAATTTGTTGGCCTATAGTTGTTTGTAGTATTTTCTTACAGTTCTTTGTATATCCTTGGTGTTAGTGGTTACTTCTCTTTCATTTCTGATTTTATTTATTTGGGTCCACTTATTTTTTTTTTCTTGATAAGTTTGGTTAAAGATTTGTCAGTCTTTGCCTTTTTAAAGAACCAGCTCTTGTTTTTATTGATTTTCTTTTGGTTGGTTTTTTTGAAAGACTCTGTGTTGTTTATTTCTGCTCTGATCTTTATTATTTCCTTCCTTCTACACACTTTGGACTTCTTTATTCTTTTTTAGATCATTTATTTATTTTAATTATATTTTATTGATTACGCTCTTACAGTTGTCCCAATTTTTCCCCTTTGCCCTCCTCCACCTGGCCCTCCCCTGCCTTAGGCAGTTCCCATCCTGTTGTCCATGTCCATGGGTCATGCATATATATTCTTTGGCTACTCCATTTGCTATGCTATACTTTACATCCCCATGACTTTACTGTAACTACCAATTTGTACTTCTTAATCCTTTCACCTTTTTCCACCCAATCCTCTACTGCCTCCCATCTGGCAACCATCAAAATGTTCTCTGTGTCTATGATTCTCTTTCTGCTCTTATTTTTTTATTTTTTTTTAGATTCAATTGTTGATAGATATGTAGTTGTTGCCATTTTATTGTTCATATTTCTTATTTTCTTATTCTTAAAGAAGAAACTTTATCATTTCATATAAGCTGGTTTGATGGTTATGTACTCCTTTAGTTTTTCTTATCCGGGAAGCTCTTAATCTGTACTTCAGTTCTAAATTATAGCTTTGCTAGATAGAGTAATATTGGTTGTAGATCCTTGCTTTTTATCACTTTGAACATTTCTTGCCACTCCCTTCTACCTGCAAAGTTTTTTATTTCTAAGTATATTTTATTGATTATGCTATTACGGTTGACCCATTTTTTTCTTTTTTTAATTATTTTATTGTTGTTCAATTACAGTTGTCCGCATTTACCCTCCCCCCACCCCACCCCAGGCAAACCCACCTCCCTCCCTTGCTTCCCCCCTCCCCCTTGGTTTTGTCCATGTGTCCTTTATAGCTGTTCCTGAATACCCTTGTCCCCCTTCTCCCCTTCCCCCTCCCCTCTGGTTACTGCCAGAATGTTCTAAACTTCAATGTCTCTGGTTCTATTTTGTTTCTCTGGTTGTATTTTGCTTGCTTACCTCACAAGCGTCTTGGCTGTGACTGATCTGAATTCCCCGGTAGCTGATCTGGCCTCGGTGCCTTTGCTCCTGAGTCC
>PVJI01031341.1:0-13226 GCA_004026765.1 Micronycteris hirsuta
CTTTTTATGGAGCTTTGTAAATTTCTGTCAAATCATAGGTGAAAGTCGTTCAGCTTTTTGTAGTCTGAGCTACCAATTTCCAATTTAGAATCTGTAAATTATTTTGATTCTTATTCAGAGGTGTTTTTGGACTAGGGAACATTTTCCTTTAAGGAACAAGCAAGTCTTTCTAAATATCCTCAGTTATATTACAGGCCCTGCATTTAACATTGTATGTATTTCAGGGCTCGTGGGTGCCGGTGGACTCTGTCTTTGTCCCTTACTTCACATACGTACTTCTCAGTATAATTCTACTGTGGCAACTGTCTCAGGCACGGCAACCCAGGCACAGGTTGTGTCTTTGAACTTCAGAGATCTGAAAACAAGAAAGTTCTTGTGATGCTCAACCCATAGCTCAGAATTCTCTTCTTCAATCATCCAAAGAAATTTGAAACTGTTTTTAACAGCCAGCCTCTTCAAATGTCAGGGAATATCACTGCTTTTCCTGATGCTTTGCACTTTACAATGTATCTTTAAATAATAGCTTAAATGTGAGTTCTTAGATATTTGATGTATTATTCAGTATAAATTCATTTAAAGGTGCATCAAAACCTTACTATCAGAGCCACTTTTTTCATGTTTCCTTTATTTCAGTTCACTCAGGATCTGGGTCTTAGAGTCTAGAATTCATGGCGGTGTGCTCATCCTTTTGAGGAAAAATGCCTTTTAAAACATCATTCAGAAAAGCAGAAACCTTGCTGCCTACCCCCGTAGCCTTCATTTAAAGAACCTAGTTAATTTAGTTTACCAGAAACTGTGTCAAAACCTGCACCTCACCCTCCGTTCACTCTGCATCATTTAACCAGTGCAAAACCCAGGGAAGAGGGATCTTCAGGATCCCACAACTTTCTCTATTCATTGAATAGGGGCACACATATCCCAGAAAGGTTGAAATATTTTATGAGACTATTTATGCCTGGAAATTATTTCCTAATCTATACAAATTATACTCAGTGACAATCTAGAATTTAGAATCTTCTTTAGTTCTTTCTTTTGCAAATTTGACTAGTATCTTAGTCTGCCCAGGCTCCTTTAACAAAACGACTCAGACTGGCTGGCTTAAACAACAGACATTAATTTCTACAGTTTCAGAGGCTGAAAATCCAAGATCGAGGTACTGGCAGGGTCAGTGTCTGGTGAGAGCTCTCTTCCTGTTGCAGTTGGCTGCCTTCTCTCTGTGTCCGTACATGGCCCGTCCTCAGTGTGTGCTCCTGGAGAGGAAGAGAGTGAGTTCTGTGTGTCTTGTTTCTCTTTTTGTAAGGACAGTAGTCTGGTCACGGGGGCCCTACCTTCATGACCAAATCTAACTCTGATCACTTTCCAAAGGCCCCACCTCCAAATACCCATCACATTAGGTATTATGGCTCCAACATATGAATTTGGGGGTGGGATAGACAGAAACATTTAATCCATAGCAACTAATAATTAAAATGAAACAAAATGAAATGAAGTCAGCATGTGCAAATGTTCCTGAAAAAAAAAAAGAATTTTAGATAGAATAAGAACAGAAAAGCATAAGATCATATGCTTGACGATATCAGCGTTTACATGTTTTGAAGTCAGACTCAAGCTACCTTCAAAATCTGTTTTGTTATGGCTCAGCGTGGAGGCTATGCTTTTGACCTTGGCTGTTACTTTGCAAAATGATGCATTCAGAGCAGTACAGTAACCAAGAAAAAAAACCTTCCATACTGGCCCCTTGCCTGAGAGCACAACCCCAGAGTTATGTTGGCAAATCGAAGCAGTCAGCATGACGTCGGAAAACATGCTTCAGTCCACAAGAGGTGACCGGGAATGGAAACAGCCACCCGGATCATTACACCGGGTGAAGCCCATCTGAGCTGACTTCCTGTGTGATAAAGAAAAACTGGTGAAGCTAGTGCTTTTCCCTTCAACAATGTGCCTGCCACCCATGCAGATCTCTGCTTCCTTACAATTACAATATATACAAGATGAGAAGTATAGATTGACTCTTGTACCTCATTAAGCGAGTCCTCCTGTCTGCCAAGCAGGAGAGTTTATACTATGGTGATGGCCTGAAATTTTGTCGCAGCCCAGAGAGTAAGGAAATGCAGGTTTTTGAAAAATGTTCTTAGCATTACTATATCAGAAATCCTATAGCCAAGTTTTGACTTTATTTACAAGTTTTTCAGGCTATAATGTGGAGTTCCACTGAAGTAACAGAGTTTAGTTCACTGTGTGTGTATGTGTGTGAGTAAAAGAGAGAAAAAGAGAGGGAGAGAGGGAAAGAAAGAGAGAGAGGAGACTGATATCTGGAAATGGAAATGTCATGGAAATATAGCATGGTTTGGCTTGCTAATGTGTTCCTTTATACTATCCTTTCACTGAAGGATGTGGAAGGATAATGTGAAAATAATCCTGACCTCGACTCTTGGCTTTGTCCCCGCATATTTTGTGAACTTGAATGAGTCACTTGGATATTTGTTCATAAATTCAGTTTTCTCATCCATAAAAAGCAAGTTTGAATTAGATGAGATCTCAGCTTTCTTCCAACCCCAAACTCTAACAGGCTGTGACTCTACCTCTTGGAACAAACATTAACTTGAGAATAAGATTAGCTTGGGGTTTAATCCTGTTCAGTTTCTTACTCGCTGTGTAACACTTGGGAAAACTTCTGAGGGCCCATTTCTCCATCTTTAATATAAAAATTCTATCATACCTTCTGCATGGTTGGGAGGTCTAAAAATAGGTTAGATAGGTAGCCCAGTAACTGGTACAGGGTAGATGTTCAATACTGATGGTTATAATAATTGGTGTTATGAGAAAAATTGCTATTCTTTCAATATGGCAGTGAGAATCAAGTGGAATTGAACTTGGAACAAGCTTGTGGCTAAAAAGGAGTTGATTGTTTGCATAGAGCAATGATCCTGGTAAGTTTGTGATTGACCTAATGTTTGTGGAACATTTGGAATTGGAGACCTTGTAGGTTTTACTTATTTTGTTCTTCTTGATTCCTTATGAAGGTGTTTGAAACAAGGCCTTTCTGTCTGCCTTCTCTCCTGTTTCCCAGTTGTAACAATGATAAGAACTGTATGAGAGCAACCAGTCCCAAAAGCCATGTAAATACTATTTAGTTACATCTTTAAGTAGCTCCATTTCTTATAATACCTAAGCTTCAAGTTTTGGACACCTCATTGTTTTTCTGATTTCACTCCACTATTAAAAAATAATAGTTTTCATTTGTTGGACTCTGACTATCCAGACCTGGTGCTTTTATATGATGTTCATGTTCTTTCTCTACTTCCATCTTTACAGAAGCCCTCAGGTACTTCTGTACCAAATGTCTTTCAGCCTTGAAGTAGGAAAGAAATCCATGACTGTTTCTAAAATTTGGGTTGTTCCTACTATGACTTACTACATCACCTAGAGTCAAGCAGTCAAAACTTTTTGTTTTTGTGTTTCAATCATAAATTAACCTGAAGGAAAGGCAGTTTATTTCAATATTTTGAGAGCTTTTCAAAACTACCTCTAAGATATCTAAGAAGCCTTGAACAGGTTTGTCTTCAAGATAGCTTAAATGCTGCTGCCTGAATTGTTTTGCCAAATCAATTTGCTGTAGGGATAAAAGAGCAGTATTTTAAGTATCAGATGGTAAGTCAGAGGCTGAGTAAAGTTTCCAACTTTGGACTCTGAGTTTCCATCTGCTCTTCAATCCCCAAGCTACCTGAGTCCTAAATTAATGTAGAATCTGAAACTATATTGGGTTTTGGAATAAAAATAAGAAAGGGAAAAAAACCAGTTTTAATTATGTCAGGGGTTAGAACCTTAATTTTTTTTTTTTACCTCAGAATGCTTTTAGTTGATTTTATACCTTCTTTGCCTGAAAAACATGGATATTTTTCTGTATTTACTTTATCAGTATACATCATATATTTTGAATGCTAATTATATTCTTTATGGCTCTTCAGAAATCTTAAAAAGCCTGACTTGAGCAGTGAAGATATAATGTAGCTGAAGTTTATGGGTGTGTTTGAGCTGAACGTCCTCATAGAAAAGGCTGTAATAGTGGTTAGACTAAGTGCGTTCAGAAAGGAAAAGGATGGCAGACAGGTCCTCAGCCACCTTGTTTAATTGAAGGGAATGATTAATCTGACCCTGATGAGTAGCAGTAACAAGAACCAATCCAAAACACCATAAAACCCTATGAATTGTAAAATATGGACCAATCTTTTTTGAGATAGTTCTAAAATCATAATAGATTGAACATGTATGTTACAAACAGGATTCTGTCTTTCCTAATACTGTATTTCACTGGATTTAAAGCTCAATGGTTTATAAATCAGATATTTAAAGAACATCCATTCATTATGGTATATCAATCAGAATCCTGTAATAGTAATGCAATGTAACAAACACATCTTTATCTCATTGGTTTGAAATAACAATGATTTCTTTCTTGCTTATTGTTCTGCTGATCAGCTAGTATGGTTCTGTTTCAGGCTGTGGGCTGAGTTTGGGTCTGCTCCAAAGTCCTTTTGTCCTAAGGTCAGTGGCTACCTGAACCTTTCTTCTCATGCAGGATGTCATAAACTCAAAGGGACAAAGAGAAATATACAATACTGAGAAGGTTTGGGGGCTTGGTGGAGGTAGGCAAAAGGAAGGAAAATGGGGAACACCTGCAATGGTGTCATAAAGAAAATAATAATAAAGAAAAGAATATGCAATATTTTTGTATTCTTGTATGCAATACTTATAGCTGAGAATTGAGCCACTAACCTTCTATTGTAAAAGTAAGTCACATGGCCAACCCCAGCTTCATTGGGGCATTGAAGTATTTGCTATGGTTCGCCTCACAGTGAACCATGATAGGGATATGAAGGGGTAGAGATTGAGTAAATAAAGCAGTTTAGCATATGTAATGACTAACTGTTAAGCTTTCTGAAGACACAAAGAAAATGGAGCCATAAAGTTTATAATTGTGCATCAGTGCTGTTTCTAGCCACAAGTAAGAAATGGCTGCTTTTGCTTTGTCTCTGGAAAACCCTGGAAAAAGGGACAGAGGAAGACAGAAGAAAGAAAATGGATATTCACTGAGAAAGTTCTCAGTGGTTAAAAGACTTGCATCTATGGCAGCAGAGATGATTCACTGAGGTATGCTGCAGAATAGGTCAGCCTTAGAACTTTTGATGCCTCTTTGCTCATTAGAATTTGTACTTCAGTGCCTCTTAAGTTTGTAGCACTGATTTAGGTACTTTGGAGAAGAAGGGAAATAGTGGAGGAAATTAAGAGAGGATTGAATAAATCCAGGTCAGAAAAGATGATGCTTTGTAAAGGGAAAGTGATGAGGCAATAGATAGAATAAGGACTGATTTTCAGGAGCAGTAAGGAGGAAGGAGGGAAGTTAGAGAACTGCCTGTATAGGGGGTAGAAAAATACTTTTTTTCTTTACCTTCTAAGTTTTCAGCTGAGACTCCTAATTAACAAGAGGAAAGCATACAGCTTTACTTACTATGTTTCATGTAACCTGGGAGACTTCATAAGAAAATAAAGAACTGAAAAAATAACCTGGGAGACTTCATAAGAAAATAAAGAACTGAAAAAAATGGTTAAACCTGAGTGTTTTTGCGCTAAGTTTAATGAAGAGTCGTGGAAAAATGTGATGGGACAAAGAAGGGTATATGCTAAATGCAGTAAGCTGGAGGAGAGAGCAAGGCCTGTGCATTCGCATTCTCTCGGTGTCATTGGTCTTTGGAGATTAGGATACTTCTGTCCTCTGCCTATAGTAGGGGCACCTCTCACTCGAGAGTCCTGTCACCTGCTTCAGGAGAAGGTCAGGAAACCCTTCCTATGCTTGTCATTTCTCAGGTTCTATCAGCTTGAAATATTCAATAGGCCAGGGTGCCATATGTTGGGGTAGCTTGTCCTGAATCCTGTTACCTGTGGTGAGAATGGGAAGATAGTGGTGCAAGATTTAGCGATTCATTCATTTAGCAAATATTTGTGAGTATCTCAGTGTTTCAAGTCAGGAAATTATGTGTCAAAATACGAAGGAGAAGAAGACACAGACTTTATACTAAAATCAATGTTAACATTTACTACTTTTTTAATTAAAATAATATCTCATTAAGATATGCCTGCCTTTTCAAGTATGTTGTGTATTCTTGAAGGACAATGGAGCTTGTTGTGTAATGCTTTTACCATATGTATTTTTGTAACATAACACTTAATGAAATGGTATTGAAATATATTAGAGATAAATATTTGTAAATATAAATAGTGAAATAGGTGTGAAAATGTGTTTTTGTAATAGATACCTATTTGGAAAATTGAGGAATAGTGGAGAGAGGAGAAATTTTTTTTTATCCTCACTCAAGAACATACTTATTGATTTTAGAGAGAGAGGAAGGGAGGGAGATAGAGAGGGAGAGAAATATCAATGTAAGAGAAACATCAATTGGTTGCCTCTCATATGTGCCCCAACCAGGGCAGAACCTTCCGTCTAGACAGATGCCCTGACTGGTCATTTAACCTATGACCTTTTGGTTTATAGGACTATGCTCCAGCCAATCAAGCCACACCAGCCAGGGGGAGAGAGCAGAAATATTGAAGTAGAAAGAATTAAAAGGAAAATTGAAAATAGACATTCATTTTCATGCAGATGAATGGTGAAAATTATATAAATGGAACTAAATAAAATAAATCCAATCAATATATAGTATTATAATATTAGCTCTAGTATATTACACTTATTATAGCAGTGACTCAATACATTTATAGAAATTTTATTAGAGCTTATAAATACTGTTTTTTTTTTGTGGGACACAATTTCAAAGATAGTCCAAGGAAAACGGAGTCTTATAAAATAGAAGAACAAATATAGAAAAGTCTTGTTTTTTTAAATCAAAATCAATTACTGCAGTGCAAACTGAAATTGAGAACATGTATTAAAGAAATGGACATTAATCAAGTGCTAGAATTTCAAGAGATATTAAACCTCTCACCAAATGATAGCTTTTTAAGATGAAATATCTTGAATCCTCTATTATAATATAGGAGAGAAAAAAATTTCTGTATAGGAACAAAAATCCCAAAACTTCCTATTCACCAAGCCATCTAATATATAAACAACAAAACGGATCTGTTGACTTTTGTTTTGTTTTACTATTGAACATGGAAACTTAAGTGTTCTTTAGTGTATAAATGCAAAGGAAGGAGTGGTTAAAACATAATGAGGAAATAGTGTATAAAATTAGGATTTCATGGTGATAATCTGTTTTAACATCATCTTAAATATGACTTTCCTACAAATTTAGAAGAAAAATTTCAGACCTATAATTTCAAACCACATCATATTAATATTTAACCACTTTTCTTCACATTTTGATTGCTTTTACTTCATTCTGAATATAAAATGTTTTGACTTCAAATTTGAAAAATATTGTTAATATTGTAGGTTTAGTGCTTTTAAGTTCCACAGCTATAAGAATGTTCAGAGTGCTTTTTCATTACAGGATAGGTTTGGTGGGAATCTTCTAAATGCTTAGTCAGAACTCAGGCAAGAGGGCATTTTAAAAACTCGTACAGATAAATCTGAACAAAGAAGAAGCATGGAATTAAAATCTTAGGCACTAAAAACTTAATAAAAGGGAATATTTAATATTGGATGATTTTTGGATTGATTCTAGAATTTTTACCATATTTAAGTCACCGATATTTTAGTACATGGTATTGTGAACTGGCACAATTTTTACAACATGGTCCTAGAATGTTAGGGTGTCCGGTGCTACCGTCTTTTCAAATGTTAAGAGCCTTTTCAAAGCTATAGAACTGTCAGTGTCAGGACTCCAAATTTTCAACTCTGTTTCTTTCTTTCTTTTTTGTTTCTTTTCTTTTTTGCTTTTGCACAGAAATTATATCTTTTGTTCTACCATAGAGTTGGATAAGGGACACCTGACTTGAATATCTATTCACATCTACCCAATATTTTTATGGAGGCTTTTGGTACCTTATTTCCTATACACATGACTTAATGTCCTAGTTTGTAAAAATCAACATACGCTTAGCCTTCTAACAGCCTCTAATAAACTTTATAAAGATAACTGGAAAAATGAATAAAAAATCTGAATTTATCATCTGCAAAATGAAGAGATTAGTTGAATCAGATGATATCAAACGTTATCTCTAGCTCTAAAAGATATCCACAATTACAAGATGAAATGAAAACACCTCTTCTTTACTTTTGCTGACTTAAGTTTATATCCTCTCAAACTCAGTACAGTAGAGTCAGCTTCTTCTTGCTCTCCCAGTTAGGGAAGGGCGCAACTGCTCCATGCCCAAGTCACCTGATGCACTGTGTACCAGTATGCACCCAGTATTTTCCTTACTGTGAGTGTCAGTTTTCCTCCATTTGAATGAGTTCTGTGATGTTGGATACTATGTTTAATTAATCTTTGTAAATGCCTAGCACATCACCTGGAACTGAGTAGTATCAAAACAAATATTTATTTTACTATACGAAATAAATCAGATGGAAAAAGTCAAGAACCATATGATTTCACTCACATGTGGGATATCAAACTGAAAGCAACGAATGGAAAAAAGGGGTTAAACAAACAAACAAAAACTCACAGACACAGACAACAGTGTGATGGTCACCAGAGGGAAGGAGGTGGAGAGGGGAGGTAGTAAAGGGTAAAAGAAGTCACACATATGATAGAAGATTTGACAGTACAATGTACAGGTGATGTATCACAGAATTGTATACTTGAAACCTATATAATTTTATTAACCAATGTTACCCTAATGAATTTAATTAAAATTATGAAAAACAAATATTTTTCAAATCAGTGAAAGACTTAGTATGTTTTCAGCTTCTGAGGATGCTGCGGGTGATGGGCTAGTACTTAAACGTAAATGGTCAGTGTGTGTCAGGTTCTAGTTATTAAGGTGAATTTCATGTGTAGGACAACCTTGCTAAAACTATGATTATTAATATTTCTCCCCCTGGCAAAAAGTTTCTGTTTAAAATCACGCATCACTCTAATCAACTGTTTATATCTGGTGGTAAATGGAGAACCATAACGAGAGGGGGATGCATGATCAGAGAAAATAGAAGGGGAAAGAAAGGTCAACTCAGGGTAACACTGTTTATATAAACTGAATCTGCAATCATCATTGCAGTAAACTTCATGGTAGTTATTTGCCATGAAAATGTCACTAACATTTCATGTAAATGTTATTGAAATATTTTTTGTGGGTACAATAAAATATATCTGTTCTTAAAAATATGTTCATGAAAGATCTGAATAGTGCATATTTAAATCAGTTTTCTAGTAAACAGGGAAGTAAAATATGTTTATTTGATTTAATTACATTTCAAAATATCAGGTTAAAGACATTTAAAAATAACTAGAAATTAATACTCAATGGAGGGAAGATTTGAAAGAATTAAAAGCGAACATTATGAAATTGTAAAAATACTGTTTTCTAGGGTTCAAATAAAATAAAGGTGATAAAAATCAATGTATAGTTGAAGATTCAATATAAATTATAAAGACGTGGCTCTTCACTGACAATAAAATTAACTTGTTAGAGTGTGGATCATACTGTACCACAGAGGAAGGAATATTTTCAAGGTATCAGGTGCTAGTCGGACAGAATGACCTTCCTTCATTGCCCCTGGTAACCCAGAGATTCTGTAGAGATGAAAACCCAATAATGAGAAAGGTGCTAATGACACACCATGGTGCCCTCTATTTTAAGAATGAATACTTTAAATGTCAATGTTATTTGTTTCCAAAGCCTCTAACTTTACCATAAAAAATATCCATGCTACCATTTTTTTTTTAACTCGAGCTTCTAATGATAGACTGTGATCTTTTTCTGGGAGGAAAGGCAGTCTGTCTGAATTCTTGTTACAAAGAAACAGTGCAAATGTAAGAGGTTCCAGTTCCCCAAAGGCGGCTAAGTGACGCCCTCCAGCTATAGTCAGCTGGTCGGCTGGTCAGAGGGTAAGTAAATTGCAGATGGGGGATATTTACGTTTAGGAGGCCAGATTGGAGAAAAAGTAACTTGACTTTTAAGTTTTTAGGTTTTTAGGGGAATTATTAGTAAAGTTGGTTATGACTTTCGATTTTCAGTACGTGGTAAGAAATTTTAATCAGTAGCTATTGTTCGATCTAATGGAATCTTAATGGCACTTACAGACATGTAATGAGAAACTAGACTGAAATTGCAACAATAGTTTGCTACACCACAACAGATATTATCACTCATTTATGAAGAAGTGTCCTTAAAATTGGTAGTTGTAGTGCACATTGGCAAATGGCGGTAGGAAACTGGTCAGGGTAGCGGAAGTCATTCCAAACGTGACAAATAGAGGAAAGCAATCCTTAGGTCAGGGGTGTCAAACTCATTTGTACTGGGGGCCACATCAGCCTTGCTGTTGCCTTCAAAGGACCGAATGTAATTTTAGGACTGTATAAATATAACTGCTCCTTAACTAGGGGCAAGAGCTCGGTGCTGCCACCGGGTAGAAACAAGGTGGAGGGCTGGATTCAGCCCACGAGCCTTGTGTTTGCCACCTGTGCCTTAGGTGAAATAGACAGTTTCTACTATCTCTTTTTTAGTAGTTTTACTAAATTTATGTTAATGGAGAGATATTGCATACACTGGTTGGTCTTTCAGAATAATTGAAACTGTTTAAGTATGTCTTGAAATTTTGCCATTTTTTTTCTTCATTTCAGAAGTAGATTGCAAATTATTTGGTTAAAATGCCAGTTTTAGCTCATTGAATATGAAAGATTTATTACAGTTTTCTTAGATTTTGGGGAAGATATAATGTAAATTTGGAAGCAAATCTTTATTTTAGTAAATCTGTTGTACTTTTTCTTTATAGGTTGCCTAGGGAATATGAGGCGGGAGGTTAAAAATACAGGTGTTTACAATTTAAGGAGGCATCTTACAGGTAGCAGCTGGCAGAAATTTTAATGTGGGTGACTCCTTTGCAAGGTACAGGCTACCAACTCAAATATTGGTTTGGGAAAAAGGAACTGTGACCCCCCTGCAGCAAATCTAAAATGTCTAGGTACATTTAGTATGGGAGAGATTAAATAACAGTATTCTCCATTTTGAGTTTAAGAATAACAGAACTCTGTATGTGAAATTTCTTTCATGGGGAGCCTGAGTCAGTTAGAAATTATGTGTGGAATGGGAAAGAGAAGAGAAAATTGGAGAAAATATGCATTTTAAAAATAAATAGATAATAGGAATGAGTGACAACAGACGTGCACATTCCTGACCTGAGGTTAGCACATGGAGGAAAGGGTGCATTGTGGAAGTTGGTGGCCCTCGATACCTCCTAATTTTATGTCCAAGTGCTTCTGATAGCGGAAAAATTTAAATTGTCAGGATTATGATAGAAATGTCAAAAATATACAAAATAAGCTTTATTATCTGTGGTAGGGCAAAAATTACAAATTTTTCATCTACTTCTATCACATTAAATGTCTCTGCCTTTGCCTTCCTTTGCAATTATATATTTTTTACCCTACATCTGTGTTCTTCTACATGTGAATGTTCAAATTAAGCTACTGCTGCTATTGCTGCTTTAGTTCCTACGAGGAATCCAGTAGTTCCTATGTTATATGAATGATACAGACATGAGGGCCTGATAGCTGGATAGAAAATACTGTTTCATAATAACTATAGCTACTTGGAGATTGCGGCTGAGATCAGCTAACTCAGTTGCTAATTGCCCCACCCACCATGCAACAGGAAGCCCTACGAAATCATAGCCATGGACCCAGATTTCTGCTAGTGTATAGTAGAGAGAGGACCATATACACTTTCCCATCTCATATGCAGATCCCGAAGAAAAGGGAATGAGATAGGAGCAGAGCTCAGCCTGACTAGTTTATTCTAACTCACTTACCAGTTGGGAAGAGTGGGGTGAGAAATGGTGCAAAAAGCCAGACTATCACTCTAGTGGACTATCACTCTCGTATGTCTCCTGCACAGACATACAAGGAACAGGAAACAAAGGTTCCCTCCAACACATTAGACTAGCTAATAAGACGTGGTTAAAAGATCTCAAGCAAAAATCCATATACAGAAACAAGCAATTCTAATATAGGGAGCTTAGGTTACTTTTTTTCTTCTCCTTTTTCAAGCTTTTTGCGGTATAATTGACAAATAAAATTGTAAGAGATTTAAAGTTTACAATATGATGACTTGATTTATGGATACCTTATGAAGGGTTCCCACCATTCAATTAATTAACACATTCATCACCTCACATCACCTCACATTTTTACCTGTTTTTTCTTTTTCTTTTTTAAGATTTTTATTTATTTTTAGAGAGAGGGGAAGGGAGGGAGTCAGAGAGGGAGAGAAACAGAATTGTATGTTTGCCTCTCACATGGCCCTCACTGGGGGTCCGGCCCGCAACCCAGGCATGTGCCCTGACGGGGAATTGAACCAGGACCCTTTGGTTCCCAGTCCACGCTCAACCCACTGAGCTACACCAGCCAGGGCTGTTTTTGCTTTTTTTATTCCTCATATAAGTGATACCATGTGGTACTTGTTTCTGTCTGTCTGCCTTATTTCACTTAGCATAACACCCTCCAGGTTCATCCATGTTGTCACAAATGACAGGATTTCCTTCTTTTTAAAGGATGAATAGTACTCTATTGTGTGATTTCTTTTTCCATTCATCTGTTGATGGACACTCATGTTTTCATGCCCTGGCAATTGTGAATATGCTACGGTGAATGTGGGAGTGCAGAGGTCTCCTGGCAATAATGATTTTGTTTTCTTTGGATACATACCCAGAAGTGGGATTGCTGGGTCATATGGAAGTTCAATTTTTTATTTCTTGAAGATCCTCTATACTATTTTCCACAGTGGCTGTAACCAGTTTACATTCTAGGGAGATTAGTTTTATAACACAGACCTGAGTGTTGTAGAAATGTGTCAGGGAGAGATTCCCAGAGGATGTGACACTAGCTGATTCTTGAGGAAAGAGAAGGAGGTTGCCAGGGAAACAGCAACAGAGACAGTGAGAGCACTTTTCTGCAGAGGAACGGTGCACATACAGCTTTTGAGGCTTTGCATGTTTGGAGAATTACAACTGTTTCCGTATTATCAGCATGTACACTGACAAAGGGGAGATAATGTGTCAGAATAGGAGGCTGGTGGGTGGACACAAGTTGGCGACTCTCTTTCTC
>PVJI01031342.1:0-13222 GCA_004026765.1 Micronycteris hirsuta
ATTAAGATCCGGTGGCAGACAGGACCAGGTGAAGGAGATCAGCAAGCCAGAATTTTTTAAGATACACCTTTGCCGAAATAATTCCCATCCCACAGACATGATCCACACTTGCTCACACAGGAGTCACACGGAGCTGTGCTCAAAACGTGTATATTCTCAGGACTGCGTTTACACACGTGTGGAAATCACTGCTACATTACATAATTTCAATACTCTTTATGCTAGCTCACTGATTCTTTTTTCTGTTTAATCAAATCTGATATTGAAACTATCTATTCAATTCTTCAGTTATGTCATTGCATTCCTCAATTGAAGTTTCTGTTTGCTTTATTTTTTATGTTTTCTATTTCTTTGTTAAACCTCTTTTGTTCTTTTATCGTTTTCCTAATGTTCAATTGTCTGTCTTTGTTTTCTTTTAGCTCTCTGTGCATCTTCAAATAATTTTTTGAATTCTCTGTCAGGCAATTTCTCATCCTTATTTCTTTTGGGTCAGATACTGGAGATTTCTTGTTTTCATTTGGTAGATTCATGTTTCCCTGATTCTTCATATTTCCGATAGCCTTGCACTGGTGTCTGCACATTTGAAGTAGCAATAATCTATTCCAGCCTTTATGGATTGACTTTGGTAAAGAAACACTTTCACCTTTGGGTGGAGATGTGCTGAACCATGCTGTGACCCTGGTTCTAGTGGTACAGGACACAAAGTGCAGGGATGTGTGTTAGCATCAGGTAGGAGAAAGATGGGAGTAGGCTAATGTCTATTCATCCCAGGCCACTGGGGTCCACAGCAACAACTTTTTGGTCCTTGGCAAGCATTGCAAATTGTCTGCAGTGGCTGCAAGGGCTACTGTGGTCCTCAGCAGCACCTCCAGATCCAGTGGCTAGGGACCAGTGCAGGCAGCAGTGGTAGCTGAGGGTAGTGGTGTCCACACACAGTACAACTATGGTAACCCTGGCTGTCAGTATATTCTTCTATGTCTTCACAGTGTCCTCTTGGGCATGCATACTGGTACTGGGTATTGGGATGGTGGTGTGCAACTGTAGGAACTAACCCTGAGTATGTGTATTTGAGTGGGGATCAGTTGCATGGGTATAGGCTGACATCTTGTGCTGACACAGCCACAGAGCCCTGGGCTTACTGCTAATGTTGTTCTGGGGCTGTATGGCAAGTGGGAGGACAGGGGAGAGACTCAGGTGGCTGTCATTATCAAACACAAATACCAGTGTGGCAAAACCTGAAGAAATCTTAGTGGATCCATGATGGCTGAGCTATTAGTTTTTTCAATGGTAAAATCTGGTTTGTTTGCAGAGAAGGTTGCTATGAACCACAATTGCTTCTGCTGTGGGGCTGCTATTTGTACTTCCTGCTTTTCTTTGTTTTTCCTGTCTCTATATGTCTCAGCTTTACCAATCTAGATGGGGTGAAACCAAACTGGAACCTTTGTACAGTGCCCCAAAGGCTGAGGAAGGTTTCTTACTCCACTCCTTTTGTTTGTTTGTTTTTTGTTTTTTCACTTTATTGTGTTTTTGTTTTATTTTTCTTTTTTTACTTTATTGTTCTTCAATTACAGTTCTCTGCATTTTGTCCCCACTCCTCCTCCCCACCTCCTCCAAACCCATGTCCCTCCCCTGCCTCCACACTCCCCCTTGGTTCTGTCCATGTGTCCTCTATAGTGGTTCCTGAAAAACCTTCTCCCCACAACCCCTCCCCCCTCCCCTCTAGCTATTCTTAGATTGTTCTTAATTTCAATGTCTCTAGCTATATTTTGCTTGCTTTGTTCCTTTGTTGATTATGTTCTAGTTAAAGGTGAGATCATGATATTTGTCCATCACCACCTGACTTATTTCACTTAGCATAATGCTCACCAGTTCCTTCACTCCTTCTTTCTCTCTGATGCATAGAATTCCATTGTGTAAACGTACGATAGTTTCTTGATGCACTCATTTGCTAATGGGTACTTGGGTTACTTACAACACTTGGCTATTGTAAATTGTGCTGCTATGAACATTGGGGTGCATAGGTTCTTTTGAACTGGTGTTTCAGGGCTCTTAGGGTATAATCCCAGCAGTGGAATTTCCGGGACAAAAGGCAGTTCCATTTTTAGTTTTCTGAGGACATTCCATACTGTTTTCCACAGAGGCTACATTAGTCTGCATTCCCACCAACAGTGCACTAGGGTTCCTTTTCTCCACATCCTCTCCAACACTTATCTGTTGCTTTGTTTATGATGTCTATTCTAACCTGTGTGAGGTGGTATCTCATTGTGGTTTTAATTTGCATCTCTCTGATGGCTAGCAATGCTTAGCATCATTTCATATGTCTCTGGGCCCTCTGTATGTTCTCCTTGGGAAGTGTCTGTTCAAATCTTTTGCCCATTTTTTATTTGTTTTTTTTTTTGTTTTGTTTTTGTTCTTTTTTTTTTTTTTTTTTTTTTTTTTTTTTTTTTTTTTTTTTTTTTTTTTTTTTTTTTTTTTTTTTTTTTTTGTCTTCCTGGAGTGGAGTCCTATGAGTTCTTTATATATTTTGGAGATCAAACCCTTGTCTGAGGTATCATTGGAAAATATGTTTTCCCATGCAGTTGGTTCTCTTTTTATTTTAATACTGTTTTCTTTAGCCATGCAGAAGCTTTGTATTTTCATGAGGTCCCATTTGTTTATTCTTTCCTTTATGTTCCTTGCTCTAGGGGACCTATCAGTGAAGATGTTCCTGCAGGGAATGTCTGAGATTTTCTACTGATGTTTTCCTCTAGGACTTTTATGGTGTTACGACTTATATTTAAGTCTTTTATCCACCTTGACTTTATTTTTTGTGTATGGTGTAAGTTGGTGCTCAAGATTCATTTTTTTGCATGCAGCTGTCCAGATTTCCCTTGAAGAGGCTATTTTATTCCACTTTATGATGCCGCTCCCTTTGTCAAAAATTAATTGGCCATAGAGACTTGGATTTATTTCTGGGCTCTCTTTTCTGTTCCATTGTTCTGTCTATTTTTATGCAAGTACCAGGCTGTTTTGATTACAGTGGCCTTGTAATACAGTTTGATATCAGGTATTGTGATCCCTCCTGCTTTGCTCTTCTTTCTCAAAATTGCAGCTGATATTCAAGGTCGTTTATGGTTCCATATAAATTTTCGAAGTATTTGTTCTATATCTGTGAAATATGCCATTGGTACTTTGATAGGGATTACATTGAATCTATAAATTGCCTTGGGGAGTATGGACATTTTGATGATGCTGATATTCTAATCCATAAGGACGGTATATGTTTCCATTTGTCTTCCATGATTTCTTTCTTCAGTGTTGTGTAGGTTTCTGAATACAGGTCTTTTACCTCCTTGGTTAGGTTTATTCCTAGGTATTTTATTTTCCTTGTTGCTATATCAAATGGGATTTTTTCCTAATTTCTTCTTCTGATGTTTCATTGTTGGTATACAAAAATGCCTTTGATTTCTGGATATTGACTTTGTATCCCGCTTTTTTGCCAAATTCATTTATTAGGTTGAGTAGCTTTTTGTTAGAGTCTATAGGATTTTCTATGTACACTATCATGACATCTGCAAACAACGACAGTTTTGTTTCCTCCTTTCCACTTTGGATGCCTTTTATTTCCTTTTCTTGTCTGATTGCTGTGGCTAAAACTTCCAGTACTATGTTGAATATGAGTGGTGATAATGAACAACCTTGTTCCTGATCTTAGTGGGAACGATTTTAGCTTTTGCCCATTTAATTTGGCTGTAGGTCTTTCATATATGGCCTTTATTATGTTGAGAAATGCTCCCTCTATTCCCACTTTGCTAAGTGTTTAATCATAAATGGGTGCTGTACCTTATCAAATGCTTTTTCTGCATCTATTGATATGATCATGTGATTTTTGTGTTTCATTTTGTTTATGTGGTGTATTATGTTTATTGCTTTTAGAATATTGTACCATCCTTGCATCCTTGGGATGAATCCCACTTGGTCATGATGTATGATCTGTTTAATGTATTGCTGGAAGAGGTTTGACTATATTTTGTTGAGGATTTTAGCATCTATGTTCATCAGCAATATTGGCCTGAAGTTTTCTTTCTTTGTTGTGTCTTTATCTGGTTTTTGGATTAGGATGATGCTGGCTTCATAAAAAGAGTTTGGGAGTCTTCCATCATTTTGGATTTTTTTGGAATAGTTTGTGAAGGATAGGGGTTAGCGTTTCCTTAAATGCTTTGTAGAATTCTCCTGTGAAACCATCTGGACCAGGGTTCTTGTGTGCCATGAGTTTGTTGATTACTGCTTCAATTTCATCTGCTGTTATAGGTTGGTTCAGGTCTTTTGTTTCGTCTTCATTGAGTTTTAGAAGATTATACTTTCCTAGAAAGTTGTCCTTTTCACCTAGGTTTTCACATTTTTTGGCATACAGTACTTCGTAGTAGTTTCTTACAATCCTTTGTATTTCTGTAGCGTCAGTTGTAATCTCTCCCCTTTTATTTCTGATTGTGTTTATTTGGGTCTTCTCTCTTTTTTCTTGATGAGCCTACTTAAAGGCTTGTCGATTTTGTTTATCGTTTTAAAGAACCAGTTCCTGGATTCATTGATTTTTAGAATTGTGCTTTTAGTCTCTGTGTCACTTAATTCTGCTCTGATCTTGGTTATTTCCTTACCTCTACTTGCTCTGGGCTGTCTTTGTTGTTGTTCCTGGAGTTCTTGTAGATGTAGGATTAGGTTTTCTGTTTGAAATGTTTCGATTTTTTTTCGGGTAGGCCTGTATCGCTATTATAAACCTATTATGTTTCATGTTGTCCTGAACTTCCCTCTGAGGACTGCCTTCGCTGTGTTTCATAAGTTTTGGGTTGTTGTGAGTTCATTTTCATTTGTTTCCAGAACCTCTTTGATTTCTTCCCTAATCTCATTCTTGACCGATTCATTGTTTAATAGCATGCTATTCAATATCCATGATTTTGAGTGTTTTGGGTTTTTTTCCTTGGGGTTGGTTTCTACTTTCAGTCCCTTATGGTCAGAGAAAATACTTGATATGATTTCAATTTTCTTGAATTTGTTGAGTCTTGTTTTGTGTTCTATCATATGGTCTATCTTTGAAATTGTTCCTTGTGCATAGGAAAAGAATGTGTATTTAGCTTCTTTGTGGTGAAAGGCTCTATATATATCAGTTAAGTCCATTTCATCTAGGGCATTGTTCAGTGCCACAATGTCTTTGTTGATATTTTGTTTGGAAGATCTGTCTATTTTTGACAGTGGGGTGTTGAAGTCCCCTAGTATAATTTTGTTGCTGTCAATATCTTTCTTGAAGTCCTCCAAGATTATCTTTATGTACTGGGGTGCTCCTTTATTGGGTGCATATATATTTACCTGCTTATGTCTTATTGATGGATTCTTCACTTGATTATTATGAAATGTGCTTCTGGATCTCTCTTCACAGCCCTTTTTTTGAAGTATATTTTGTCTGATATGAGTATTGCTACCCCGGCTCTTGTTTTCTGTCCGTTTGCTTGGAAAAGTTGTTTCCATCCCTCCACTTTCAGTCTGTGTAGGTCTTTTGTCCTGAAGTGGGTCTATTGTAGGCAGCATATTTGTGGGACTTGCTTTCTTATCCATTCAGCTATTCTATGTCTTTTGATTGGAGCATTTAATGCATTTACATTTAAGGTCATTATTGATAGGTACTTACTCATTGCCATTTTTTTGTACCTGTGTTCCTCTCTCTCTCTTTTCCTTCCTTTCCTTATAGCAGTCTTTTTAGCATCTCTTGCAGAGCTAGTTTGGTGGATGTGTATTCTTTTAGACTTCTTTTGTGTGGGAAGCTCCTTATTTAGCCTTCTATCTTGATTGAAAACCTTGCTGGGTAAAGTAGCCTTGGTTGCAGGCCTCTGGTTGTCATTACTTGGAATATTTCTTGCCTTTCTCTTCTGGCTTGGAGTGTTTCCATTGAGAAGTCAGCTGCTAACCTTATCAGGGCTCCCTTGTATGCTACTTACTATTTCTTCCTTGCTGCCTTTAATATTCTCCCTTTGTCTTGGTATTTTGCCATTTTAATTATGATGTGTCTTGAGGCGGGCCTCTTTGGGTTCTTCTTGATTGGGACTCTCTGTGTTTCCTGGATTTGTGTGACTTTTTCTCTCAGCAGATTAGGGAAGTTTTCCATCGTTATTTTTTCAACCAGGTTTTCTTTCCCTTGGTCTTCTTCTCCTTCTGGCATCCCTATTAGACGGATATTATTATGTTTCATGTTGTCCTGCATTTCCTTTAATCCCCCTTTATTCTTTCTGTGCCTCTTTTCCTTGTCTTGCTTTTTCTGGATGTTTTTTTGTACCTTGTCCTCCAACTCACTGATCCAATCCTGTGCTTCATCGAGCCTGCTTTTGTTTCTTTCTACTGTGTCCTTCAGTTCAGATATTGTACTCTTCACTTCCTCTTGGATCTTGTTGATAGTTTCTATTTCCTTTTTCATGTTGATATAGTTTTCAGTGAGTTCATTGTAGTTTCCCTGTAGTTTCTGGTAATTCTGTGTGAGTTCATTGAAGTTCCTGGTAACCAATGCGTTGAACTCAATATCTGATAGTTGACTTTCCTCTGTTACTTTTATCAATCTTTCTGGGGCTTCCTCCTTTCCTTTCATTTGGGGATTGTTTCTTTGTCTTCCCATTGTTTGTGAGACTCTTCTTGTTAGCTTCTGTTTCTTAAATTGATCTGTTCTGATTCCCTGTGCTTATGGTATGAATGTCTATGGTAGAAAACCTGTAAGATTCAGTGGTTCAGTCTCCCTTAATCTCCTGAGCTCGCTGGTCTTGGACTGTCATTTATGTTGTCTCTCTGTATGTCTTTGGCTTTTTATTGTTGTTGGTTCTTTCTTTCGTGTGTCCTTTCCTCCAGCTGGTTTACTTAGGGTCACTCCATCCAGCACACCTTGTATTCTGTTGTGCATGTGTGAACAGGTTGTGTTGAAGCTGATTCTTCTGTGTGAACAAGATTTAGAGGCTTATCTCTCACTCTTGTTCAGTTGATTGTTGTGTGTAGTTTGTCCACCAATTGGTTGTATTTCCAGGTCAGTCCTGGTTTGAGGTTAGTGTGGTTTTCACTCCCTCCTTCACCTTCTTCTGTTGTTATCTGTTGGTGGTTCCTTTGTTGGTGGGTTTTCTCTTCCAGCAGGTATCTTGGTTTTCACAGCTTCTGCCTACTTGTTTATTTTGTTTTTTCTCCGTGCAAGGCACTGCATGAAATTCATAAGTGTAGAAATCATGGTTAGGCACTTCATTCATTCACTTATTCATTCAATGAATATCTGGCTCTGCAGGGAAAACTGCCTTTCAGGACTGCTCAAGGCTAACACCTTCTCTTCCTCACAGCCGCAGCACAAATCTCCACTCTTCCTTTTTTTTAGGGGATTTATTTCTAGCTGGGAAGCTTCCTCTTCGAGTTGAGCCATGATAACTTAGGGGATGAGGTGATGCAGACAGAATGAGGCTGTCTTCCTTCTTTTCCTGTGCACTTATTCTCAGGATTTTTGTTCCACTATGTTGCTGAAGTTTCTGCAATGAACTTCAACTCACTCCCACACCTGTTTTTGTTTGTGAATAACTGTCTAATTGTTCATCTTTGAGGGGTTTGTGAAGATAAGAAGTGAAGGCTAGGGTCTACTACATCGCCATCTTAGTGACATCCATAGATTGTTTTTACTTAGTTTTGCCCATTTGACCTATCTTGTACTGAGAATAGTGTGTTAAAAACTCTATTGATCATTCCATTAATTATTTTTCTCTTCATGCTTCTTTTGCATCTTTTAAAATTTTGCCTAATATAATAGTTGCTCTGTTAACTGGTGACATATAATAATTTCATCTTAATTATGATTGTGTCTTTTAACAGTAAAATTAAACTTATTTTTCACATTTAATAATTTTTTGTTTAAATTCTTCTTCACCTGATAACAGTATCACTTCTCCAACTCTCTTGTTTATTTACTATTTCCTGGAATATTTTTAATACCCATCCTTTCATTTTTTGTGTTCCTAAATCATTTTATTTTGTGTGTGTCCCTGTATATAGCATATGCGTTTTTCTTGCTTTGCAAGTCAAATTAAAAACTGTTTTTATTTAATAGGTAGACTAAATCTATTCATATTTATTGACAAGATTGCTCTATTTGGTCTTAATTCTGTTATGTTTTACTATGTGCATTACTCTACATTATGTGTTTCTCTGTCACTTTAGTTTTAAAATTTCTTTTGGTAATTAAATGTTTTGTGGTTACCTTTGCATTTATACCTTTTTTACAGTCTTTATTCATCCATTCCTTTTTTAATTTTACTCAATTCTTTACTATCTAATTTGTTGCTTTTAAATCATATCTTTTAACCTTACAGCTAGTGCTACTAAATAAGCAATGAGCATATCGTATTTTTTCTTTCATTCTCTCTCTGAAATTTCCCATTTTATTTACATTGCTTTTACTTTGTCAGATCACATAGCACATAACATGTATACATATTACACAAAATATTATTTTAGCATTGTTTCCATCATTGTTTTATTTTTATATTATCAAGTCAATTATGTAATGCTCTACACTAAGTATTTGGCCCTAACCATCTCATTTGGGTGAATTTTATCTTGTAATAGACTTCATTAAAAATATCATTAATTCTTTGAGCTGTTAAATGTTTAAAATGTTTTTCTGTAGCCTTGATATTAAAAAGAGATCTTGGTTGGATAGAAAATCCTTGGTTCATGTTTTTAATCTTTGAATATATTAAAAGTGCTGCTTTGTTGTTACACTGCTTTGTATGTTTTTTGAGAAGTGTGAAATTATTCTAATTTTTATATTTTATTTATTCTAGAGAGAGAGGAAGAAAAGGAGAAAGAGAGAGAGAGAAACATCAATGCTAGAGGGAAACATTGATTGGTTCCTTCTGGTATGTGCCCTGACTGGGGACCAAACTTACAGCCCAGGCATGTGCCCTGATTGCAAATCGAACCCAGAACCATTCAGTTCATGGAACAACACCCAACCAACTGAGTACACCAGCCAGGGCATGATATTATTCTAATTATCTTGCTTTGGAAAATCACTTGATCTTTTTGACTGGATGTACTGAGAATAGTTTTCTTTGTCTCAAAAGTAAGTTTAATAATTTAAATATTAAATTGAAGCTCATCATTGAGGTCATTTGTTTCTGGTCATCAGTGAGCCCTTATAATGCAAAACTTCAGGTCTTTGATTTTTTTCTAGGAAGGTTTCTTTCATTAAATTGTAAGTACTAAGTTCACTCTATTGCTTTCTTTACGATGTTTGGGGATTCCAATTATACACTACATCAAACATTTTTGCCTATTTCCCATTTCAGCCACTTTCTCTCTGAGAATTTTCTCTGTCTCATTTTCATTCTTTGGTTACATTTTGATTCTTTTCAGTTGTCCTTTTATGTTCTATTCTATTCTATTCTTCCTTGTGCAACCTGTAATTTAATCATTCCTAACAGGATTTTGTTTTCTCTTCTAAATATTAGCAGTGTCATTAGGCTCATTGAATGTCTTTTCCTTTTGTATATTTCTGCTTTTAATTGTTTAATTTCTTCTTCAAAGTTTGTGTTTATAT
This sequence comes from Micronycteris hirsuta, assembly GCA_004026765.1. Lineage (NCBI taxonomy): Eukaryota > Metazoa > Chordata > Mammalia > Chiroptera > Phyllostomidae > Micronycteris > Micronycteris hirsuta. The sequence goes on from PVJI01031342.1 coordinate 9,584, forward strand.
GTTTTTATATGTATTTGTGCATATATATACATATATATTCAAAGGCTTGTTTGAGAGTGTTTATTTCATTTTGGAATGCAGCATTATGAGTTCTGCTTTTTCATCAGATATTTGAGAAATTTTCCCCCAACTGGTTTGATTGTGTTTTGTTTTATTTCCATAGTAGTCTTGATTAGATGAAGAATGTGAATTCAAATATCCATGGACAGCGTTGATAATTTAAAATGTTTTATGAAATTCTTAGTTCATGTGCATACTCTTCTTTAGTGCAGCAAAACCTGGTTTCATTCCTGAGTAATATTTTCTTTCTATTTTAAAGGTGAGAGATGTGAATACAGGTTTGAATGTCCTTAGTTTATTTTCATTTCATTTCTTTTCTTTTTGTTCATCTTTAAAGATCATAAATATTTTATTTTTATTTTTATTTTACTATGCAATTTCCATAGGCAACTCTCTCTTTTAATCCTTCTCTCCTTCTATCCAAACATTACCTTACCTTTCCAGGATTGCCTTCTTGAATCATATTCACATTTTTAAATCTCTATCCTTTACTTAGTCTTCTGACTGAACTAATTTATGCTTTTCCTCCCAGGTTTTTTCTCATTAAGGTGAATTTTCTCTTTCTGGAGGTGGTTTTACTTTCCTCCTTATTTTTTCACAGTTTTGTCAAATTGCCCCTGTTGTCTGACAAGGCTCGTAGTCAACACTGGGATTTGTTGTTTAGTTTTTTGAAGGTAATTTAAAGTTTGAACATTCTACACTGTTTAGTTATGTCAAGCACAGAACATGTGTGTGATTTTACCTGTTCCTCTAGTTTTTATTTATTGTTTTATATGATATGCTGGGCGTTTTAGAGTTAAGTTGATACTACCCAGAATTATCCATTTTACATTTTAATTACTTTTTAATAAAGTAAAAATTTATAAAATAGTGAATAAAGCATAATTTAAGGGCATAAAGCATAAATCTGGCCAATTTTCTGAGGAGCATAGTGATCGCCCAGCTGTATTCCAGTGTGTGGGAAGATTGACCACCAAGATTGCACACAGTTGAACAATCAGACGGTAGGGAGTCTGCTTCGGAGCAAAAGGGTCCCTCGGGCCCAGCGGGGAGCTGGGAAGGCTGCGGATCCAGCTGTGGCAGCTGCCCTGTCCGTTGCAGGAGCCTGGGGAGGGAGCTGGATTGGGGTGTGTGAGTACCCAAAGCAGGTGAGCGCGTCTGTTGGGAGAGGCTCGGTCCCCAGCAGGCCAGTGTGTAGGTGGGGACTGATCCGCAGAGGCTGGCGATCCCAGGCGGAGGAATTGGAGATTGAACTGAACAGGAAATCTGAGTCCCAGAGCTCCAGGACCAGGCGCACCCTGCGAAGCCAGTCAGGGGCGGCTGGTGTTTGTGCGCGACTGGGCGCCCAGGCTAGAGGCTTGCAAGCACCGAATCCAGAGACAAAAGTGGTCAACGAATACAGGGTTGTGGAGCTCACTCTTGGAGGGCCTGAGACACAACCCAGCCACTGTGATCAGAGGCCTGCGGTGCAGACTCCCTCCATGGGAGAAAAACAGAGCAGCCCCATCGAGCCCCACTGAGGGGAGACACAGACCTCACAAATTCTGACTCAGTGTGGAGGCCAGGCAGCCCAGAAGGGGTGCTGCGAATTCCTAGCAACTCGGCTGGAGGCAGGACAGCAGGTAAGAGTGTAGCTCAGGAAGAAAGAAAAGGAAACCTGATATCTTCCCAGCCTGTCGCAGACAGAAGGACCGGAGGAGCAGACCTGACCAGACACTTTTGAAGCCAGCCAACAGAAGTCTTTTTTTTTTCATTCTTTCTTTCTTTTGTTTTCTCTTAGTTTTTTTTTGTTTCTTTTGCCCCACCCTCTTTCCTATCTGTCCTTCTATATTTTTTAATACCTTCTACCTTCCCTTCATTTAGTATTCCTAGTTTTCTCTTCTTTTTATTTCTTATTTTTATTTTATTTTCTTTTAGTATTATTTCTTCTTTATTTTACTTTTTCCTTTTTTTTCATTCTTTTTCTTCTTTTTCTCCCTTCCCCTCTCTTCTTTATCCACAGGTGAGACATTAAAACCTGGAATTGTGAAGAGAATAGAGTGGGACCCAGACAAGAGTCAGCCGAAAAAACAGAGACAGTGACACAAAATTAACTTTGCTGCTCCAGAGAACTTCACAGATCAGTTTAAATCAGAGGCTACCAAGAAGAATCCAACAAATAATGGGAAGACAAAGAAACAATCCCCAAATGAAAGGAAATGAGGAAGCCCCAGAAAGAATGATAAATGAAACAGAGGCGAGCCAACTATCAGATATTGAGTTCAAAGCATATTTTATCAGGCAGCTCAAGAAACTCGAGTAGCACGATTAGCTCACAGAAAATTACCTGAAACTATAGGGAAACTATAATGAACTCACTGAAAACTATGTCAACATCAAAAAGGAAATAGAAACTATTCACAAGGGCCAAGAGGAAATGAAGAATACAATTTCTGAACTTAAGAACACAATAGAAGGAATCAAAAGCAGGCTCGATGAGGCAGAGGACCGGATTTTTTTTTTGAAAAAAGCACCCAAAAAGAGCAAGAACAGGAAAAGAGGCTCAGAAAGAATGAAGAGGGATTAAGGGAAATACAGGACAACATGAAACATAATAATATTGGTATAATAGGGATACTAGAAGGAGAGGAAGAGCAGCAAGGGATGGAAAACCTGTTCGAAAAAGTAATGATGGAAAACTTCCCTAATCTGATGAGAGAAAAAGCCACACAAATCCAGGAAATACAGAGAGTCCCAATCAAAAGGAACCCTAACAGGCCCACTTGAAGACACATCATCATTAAAATGGCAAAATTCCAAGACAAAGAGAGAATCTTAAAGGCAGTGAGGCAGAAACAGGAAGTAACATAAAAGGGAACTCCGATAAGGAGAACCAGAGGCCTGCAACCAAGACTATTCTACCCAGCACTGCTCTGAATCAAGATAGATGTCCAAATAACCAGCTTCCCAGACAAAAGAAGTCTAAAAGAATACACCTCCACCAAACCCGCTCTGCAAGAGATGCTAAAGGGACTGATTTAAGGAAAGGAAGGGAAAGAGAGAGAGTGAGGAACACAGGTACAAAAGAAAATGGTAATGAATAAGTACCTATCAATAATAACATTAAACGTAAATGGATTAAATGCTCCAATTAAAAGACATAGAATAGCGGAATGGATTAGAAAGCATGACCCACACATATGCTGCCTACAAGAGACCCACCTCAGGACAAAAGACTTACACAGACTGAAAGTAAAGGGCTGGAAACAAGTTTTCCAAGCAAATGGACAAGAAAAAAGAGCTGGGGTAGCAATACTCATATCAGACAAAAAAGACTTCAAAAATGGGCCATAAAGAGAGATCCAGAAGGACACTTCATAATACTCAAGGGAAGAATTTAACAAGAAGACATAAATATTGTAAATATATACGCACCCAACACAGGAGCACCCAAATACATAAAGAAAATCTTGGAGGACTTCAAGAAAGACATTGATAGCAACACAATTATAGTAGGGGACTTCAACACCCCACTGTCAAAAATGGACAGATCCTCCAAACAAAATATCAGCAAAGACATTGTGGCATTGAACAATGCCC
>PVJI01031343.1:0-13218 GCA_004026765.1 Micronycteris hirsuta
ACAGACAAGGGGAGGTTAGAACAGTATAGGAAGTACAGGAGCAGAAGGACTTATATGTAGGACCTATGGACAAAACTAAAGGGAGGGGAAAGGGGGGTAAGGGGGAGGGGGGAGTGAAGGGGGGAAATGGGGCAACTGTAACAGCATAATCAATAAAATATAGTTAAAAAAAAAAGAAGTGCTATGTGTTCTATCCTGAAAATGTTTCTATGTGCACTTGAAAAGAATGTATTTTCTGCTTCTTTGGGCTGAACTCCACCTGGTCCTTTGTGTCATTTAAGGTCACTGTCTCCTGGTTGACTTTCTGTGTGGAAGACATATCCATTGATGTCAATGGGGTGTTAAAGTCCCATACTATGACTTTTTACTGCTGATTTCTCCCTTTATGTCTATCAATATTTACTTTATATATGTAGGTGCTTCTATTTTGGGTGCATAGATGTTTACAAAGTTTATATCCTTTTGTTGGATTGATCTCTTTATCATTATGTAATGTCCTTCTTTGTCTCTTATTATATCATTTGTTTTAAAATCTATTTTGTCAATATAAGTATTGATACCCCAGCTTCTTTTTGTTTCCATCTGCATGAAATATCTTTTTCCCACCTCTTTGGTTTCAGTCTGTGTATGTCTTTCAATTTGAGTGGGTATCTTGTAGACAGCATATATATATCTTGTTTTCTTATCCATTCAGCTACCCTATGTCTTTTGATTGGACCATTAAGCTATTTACATTTAAAGTGATTATCGATAGGTATGTAGTTTTTGCCACTTTATTTTTCACATTTTGTTGCTGTGGTTTTTTTTTTTTTTTTGGTTTTTTCCTTCTTAAAGAAGTCCCTTTAATGTTTTTTGTAATACTGGTCTGATGGTGATGAACTCCTGTAGTTTTTTTCTTTTCTTGGGAGCTCTTTATCTCTGCTTCAATGTTTTAAGTGATAGCCTTGCTGGGTAAACTGGTCTTAGTTGTAGGTTCTTGCTTTTTATCACTCTGAATATTTTCTGCCAGTCCCTTGTGGCCTGCAAATTTTCTGTTGAGAAATCAGCTGACAGTCTTATAGACTTGCCTTGTGAGTAACTAACTGCTTTCTCTTGCTGCTTTTAAGATTCTTTGTCTTTAAACTTTGCCATTTTAATTATGATGTATCTTAGTGGTACTCTTTGGGTTCATCTTGTTTGGGACTCTTTACTTCCTGGTCATGTATGTGTTTTTCCTTTACCAAGTTAGGGGAGTTTTCAGTCATTACTTATTTAAAAAAAATTCATTTATTGATTTTAGAGAGAGAGAAAGAGAGAGGGGGGAAAGGGGAGGGAGGAGGAGGGGAGAAAGGAAGAGAGAAAGAAACATTGATTTGTTGTTCCACTTATTTATACATTCATTGATTGCTTCTTCTTGTATGTGTCTTAACTAAAGATTGAACCTGCGACCTTGGTATATTGGGATGACATTCTAACCAACTGAATTTTCCAGCAAGGGCTCAGTCATTATTTCTTCAAATAGGTTCTGAATCTGTTTTTCTCTCTCTTCTCCTTCTGTTATCCGTATGACAGAAATATTGTTAAGTTTGATGTTGTCCCAGGGGTCTCTTAAGCTATCTTCATCTTAAAATTGTTTATTTTTCCTGTTCTGATTTGGTGTTTTCTGCTACTTTGTGTTCCGAATAGCTGATTTGATTCCCTGCTTCATCTAATCTACTGTTGATTCCTAATAGTGCATTCTTCATTTTTGGGTGGTTCTTTTTTTATAGTTTCTAAGTACTTTTTATGCTTACTATCTCTTTGTTGAAGTTCTCTATGAGTTCATTCTTCTCCTAAGTTTCTTGTGCATCCTTGTGACCAATGTTTTAAACTCTGTATCTGGTAGATTGCTTGTCTCCATTTGATTTAGTTCTTTTTCTTTTCTTAGGGATTTCTACTGTTCTTCCACTTTGGATATGTTTCTTTGTCTCCCAGATTTGGCTACCTCTCAGTGTTTATTTCTCTTTATTAGGTAGATGTGCTATGTGTCCAGTCTTGGGAGGGTGGCCTTATGTAGTAGGTGTCCTGTGGGGCCCAGTGGCATGGTCTCTCTGGTCACTTGAGCCTAGTGTTCCAGGATTGTCCTTGTGTGAGTTGTGTATGCCCTGCTGTTGTAGTTGAGTCTTAATTGCTGTTGGCATATTAGTTGATAAGTCGGAACCTCAGGCTGGCTGACCTGAGGATTAATCATTACCACAGCATATGAGCTTCTGTGTTGTGGCTGTCCCCATGGAGTATGGTTTGCTCTAGCAGGGTCCAATGCCTGCTGAGATCTCCCTTTGGGTGTGCTGCTTATGAAGTTAATCAGGTGGTTCTCTATTGTGGTCTGAGGCTGCCCACTGTGTGTGTTGGTTCTGGAGCCCCTTGGGTGGGTTTCCAGTGCAAGTCAATGTCAGACACTGCCTGTTATGGGCCTGGGCTACCTGTTAGGAGTTACATGGTGATCCTTGGTTGATAGCTTCCCGTATAGGCTTGGATTTGCATGGGAGAGACCACACTGCAAACCAAGGCCAGTGCGACAAATACAGGGCCCGGGGAAGGTCAGCAAAAGATCTAAGGCACCCCAAGACATGCCATCACATACAGGCTCCCTGTAATTCTCAGCCACTGAAAGAGCCATGGGTGGCATGCGAGTTGGGTGAGGCACCAACTGGGTTAAGTAGCAATGCAAGTTTTTAAAAAAGCTGTGAATTGTATCTCAACCCACACAAGACTTTCTCTACAATTAACTATGTTACCGTTTATTTGACCAACATAAAATGTTTTTCTAGAAACTAATTTGGGTTTTATTTATCTTTTTCATTTTTACTTATTCATTTTACTTTATTTTAAATTTTTAACTGAATTCATTGGGGTGACATTGGTTAATAATAATATATTGGTTTCAGGTGTACAATTGTGTATCATCTGCATATTGAATTGTGTGTTCACCATATTTTTCTCTCTCTTAAGACAGGAATAAATGAAAATAAATATTATATAGTCCATGGTAAGCAAATTTTAATCTAAACCAATAGGTAAATTGAATAAAATATAGCATAGAGTCCTTCCATTTATGAATCATTTGAAGCACTGTCTAATGGTTCACCATTACCTTCTTATGGTGAGAGCTCAGTTAATAGCATAATAATATAACATGAGAGATGTAAATTATTGTTAGAATTAGTGAGCATTAAGTTGATTAATTTTCCTCTGGTTTAAGGGTCTATTTCTTTGGGCTCCTAATAAAACAAAGCTTGTCAGAATATCTCACAGATCTCTCTTTTAACAGATGTTTAGCTCTTCCAAAATCTGTTTTGTAGAAGGCAACAGGTAAGAATATCAAATACATTCTAGCTATAATATACAAATTATCATTATCCAACCCTATTTATGATTGTTTTAGGACTGTTTGATTATAAAGGGAAACCAGACTCAAAATGATTTTCATATTCTATAGCTGTATCTGTTGTTTTATCTATATCTGCTGTGATAAATTATCACCAAACAATTTTTTTTTCTGGTGGAAAAGGCTAACTATTGTGCTGTAATTTAAAAATAGCTATTTTAGTGAAAAAATAAAACCCAAACAGTAGAAAGGCACGAGTTCTGGAAAGAAAAAGCAATGTGTGAAGAAATAAAAGAATACAAAGAAAAATAATACTAGATAGAGAAAAAAGAATAATGTGAAAATGACTAGGAGAAATATGCAAATATAAATATAAAACATATATTCGACTTCCAGCCAAGATGGAGGTGTAGGTAGACACACTGTGCCTCCTCGCACAACCAAAAGAGGAAAAACAACAATTTAAAAACAAAAAATGACCAGAACTAACAGAAAATCGAACTGTATGGAAGTCCCACAACCAAGAAGTTAAAGAGGACATGTTCATCCAGACTGATATGCGGGATGGAGCCCGGTGGAGAGTGCATGGCGAGAGGGTGATTTGTGGAGTGGTGGGGGCAATGCTGCAGCTGCCTGGAGAAACCTGAGGCCAGTGCACTCTGCGAAACCCGAGGCTGGCCGACCTGGACCCAGCAGGGCCCAGGCTGGTGGACCAGGTGATCCCTCATATGAGCACAGATAAACCAGAAGAAAAAGCTGGGGAGTGGAGCAGACCTAGTGAGAAGACCATCAGGGGAAATAAAACCTCAAACTACTGATTGAAAACACCTGTGGGGGTTGAGGCGGCAGTGGGAGGGACTCCCAGCCTAATGGGAGAATTCCTTGCAGAGACCCACAGGGACTTAGAACTGCACAAGCCCACCCACCTGGGAACCAGCCCAGAGGGGCCCAATTTGCTTGTGGGTAGCGGGCAAAGTGACGGACAGCTAGCAGAGAGGAGAGCAAGCACCATTGTTCCCTATCAGGCCCCGCCCCCACAGGCAGCATCACAACACAGCAACGTGGGTTACCCCACCCTGGTGAACACCTAAGGCTCTGCCCCTTATACCTAACAGGCCCACTGAGAAAAAAAATGGCCCAGATGAAAGAACAGATCAAAACTCCAGAAAAAATACAACTAAGCCACGAAGAGATAGCCAACCTATCAGAGACGCAGTTCAAAACACTGGTAATCAGGATGCTCACAGGATTGGTTGAATTTGGTCACAAATTAGATGAAAAAATGAAGAATATGCTAAGAGAAATGAGGGCAAATGTACAGGGAACCAATAGTGATGGGAAGGAAACTGGGACTCAAATCAACCGTGTGGACCAGAAGGAAGAAAAAAATCATTCAACCAGAAAAGAATGAAGAAACAAGAATTCAAAAAACTGAGAAGAGGCTTAGGAACCTCCAGGACATCTTTAAATGTCCCAACATCTGAGTCATAGGGGTGCCATAAGGAGAAGAGGAAGATCAAGGGATTGAAAACTTATTTGAACAAGTAATGAAGGAGAACTTCCCCAATCTGGGAAAGGAAATAGACTTCCAGGAAGTCCAGGAAGCTCAGAGAGTCTCAAAGAAATTGGACCCAAAGAGGAACACACTGAGACACATCATCATTAAGTTACCCAAAATTAAAGAGAATCTTAAAAGCAGCAAGAGGAAAGGAGAGAGTTATCTATAAAGCAGTGCCCATAAGACTATCAGGTGATTTCTAAAAAAACAACCTATAGGCAAGAAGGGGCTGGAAAGTATTTTGAAGTCATGAAAGGCAAGGACCTACTACATCCAAGATTACTCTACCCAGCAAAGCTATCGTTTAGAATGGAAGGGCAGATAACATGCTTCTAAGATAAGGTCAAGTTAAAGGAGTTCATCATCACCCAGCCTTCATGATATGAAATGTTAAAGGGATTTATATAAGACATGGAGGGATATCAACAGGGGACTGGGAGGGGGAGAGAGGAGGAAAAAGTACAGAGAATAAGCAGCATAAATGGTAGGTAGAAAACAGACAGGGGAGGTTAAGAATAGTATAGGAAATGTAGAAGCCAAAGGACTTATGTGTATGACCTATGGACATGAACTAAAGGGCAGGGAATGGAGGGTGCACGGGGTGGAGGGAAATAAAGAGGGAAAAATGAGATAAGTGTAATAGCATAATCAATAAAATATATTAAAAAAACATAAATTCACACAACTGGTTCTCTTGCATCAAATCCGTGGATGGGCTGCATGTCCATGTAAGGCAACAATTCTGGAGGTGTTCCCACTGACCCTGAGACAGAGCCCTGAGCTGGCACAGAAATGGCAGAAGTCTAGGTCAGAAAACACCACTGTGCATGGACTGCTATTACTGTTGGTTGGGTTGTAGCTCTGATGAAACTTGGATGAATCACTCTTAAGAACTGGGTGTCAGGGAAATCTGTCCTTGCCAGAATACTGCCCGGATGTTTTGCGAGGACATAACATCTCCATCAGAGGCAAAGGTGTTGAAATTGTTTCTTGGTGGTTGCTGAGATGGAACAGTGCTGTGGTTTAGCCTAAGTTAAAGAATGTGGTGATTAACAGCCAACAGGGCTTTCTGGGTGTGGCCTATGAACACCCCTCTTGGAGGAGCCACCTTCCTCCTTCCCTAAAGCCAAAATGTCAGATCTGCGTTTTATGTTATGAACAAGGTCAAAAGTCAAAACAGGTGTTAGTGATTACAACAGATTTTCTATGTATGAGAAAATTTAGAAGATGGTTAGCTACTCCTGATGAACAATTTGTATATGTTAGTTAACAAATTTAACTACTCAGGATTTATACTGAGATGAAAAAGCATTAATGGTTGAATGTTCTAGAAATGTGGGTAATAACAGTCTTTCAAATAACTTTTCTTCATATTGGAAATCTGACAAATAAGAATTACTGTTGAAGAAACTTGGTCAAAATATGTACCTAATGTACCTATTTAGAGTAAGTCTAGTAGGTCATGGATGTGGGCTGATCATGGTCCTAGGTCAGTGCCCAGGATGGTCCTGGTTTATCTCTGTTGTGAGGGTGTAATTACTAGCACCCACTTGTTTGCAAAAAGGTCCTCATTTGAATGAAAGTTTATATAATCACCATACAAAGACAGCTCCTAATTCCTGGAATACAAAACATTCTGATTGGAGCCACATATGATGCTTATTTGATGCAGCTGGTTGATGCCACCAAGGAATCTAACAACAAAACTGACCCAGTGTGCAACTGTCTAATCAAAAACCGTAAGATTTTCAAGGACCATATTTAAAAACTCACTTTCTCTCAAGATATATCATCATGCAACTTCTAGAACTAAGCATATAAAGATTTTAAAACTCTCTTGTAGCTATACTTTAGAAAAATTTTTAAATTAGGACAACTGAGAAAAATACTTCTTTATATCATACACCCATCAAAGTGAATGTGCACACAAACAGGCATACAGATGCTGGAAGGGAGGAAGAAGCAATTCTGTTATTATCAGTCTGCAATAATGCAAAACACTGGCTCGCATACCTGAAAAAAGAATATCCTCTTACCTGAAGCTCCTGGGCAGCAGATGGAAAGGACAGAAAAACAAATTAAAAGGTCTATTTTAAATGGTGATATTAAGGACACTCAAGTGCTTTTGTCTTAGTTTTAACACAACAAACAGTGTTAACAACATATACTTTAGTAGATGCAACTTAAACAAAGGTAAAGTTACACAAACCCCAAAGAAAAAAATCAGCATCGAACCAGAAATTCCCAACCTCAGACTAGTGGATGATGGAGTCAGGGTAATAAGCCATAAATATAGTTTATGAAATAGTTTTCCCCTTCAGTGGTGACTTTGGTCTCCTCAACAGGTTTTTTTTTTTAAATTTTTATTTTTTTGGTGGGGGAATGATTAAGTATTTGTGAAAAAATTGTGAAATGTCACAGGAAAGTGAATCAGGGCCATCAACTAGAAAAAAAAGGTGGTGTCACCTAATCCTGCTCACCAAGAGAAAGGTGTTTATGATCACAGTCTCTGTGCTGCTGGTGTATAGCTAGTAGCAAAGACACAGTACCTTTCAAGGATACTGAAAATCTCAAGGGCAAACCCTTACCAATATTAGGCAATAAATCCTGAGGCAATTTAATTAAAGAGAATAGATGTGACAAAAAAAAGTCTTTATTTTTGATAATATTGTCTTGGTCTAAAAGTTAAATATGCTTAACCTTGTCAGATGAGGAAAAACTGAAAAAAACAGTACAAAGAAACAGTCATTGAGACACTGTGCCAGAAGTGTTACGTAGGTTCTCTCTCTAAATGCTCAGAGCCACTCTGTAGGAGGGCACTCTCATACACGCTGAGCAGATGAGGCAGCCAAGAGAAACTGCATGCTTGTGGTCAGACAGTGAGGGCAGTGGCAGAGTGTCATTGACAGTCGGACCTGCCTGGCTCCAAGCCCATGCATTTTCACTCTGTCCCTCTGTAAGCACACTAGCATCCCTTATGGCATCTTATTGAGATGTAGCAAAACATTCTCACAGGGTTTATTTTATTTGGATACAATATATGCTTTCATACTCCTGAATGTTTTATGAGCTCTTAATCATAAAAGATAAAATCACTGTGATATTGTAGTTTTTGTTGGCTAGGACAAGAGAGATAATACCAGTGGTATTCATTACTTATTATCCTTGAGAAACATTAGTGTCATATTTACATTCAAGTAATGGGAAGCTCAGATTTTCCTTCCTTTATCTTGATAGAAATTAAATTTGTTAGTTGTTCTGAAACTGTGTCTGATTCTCCTGCTTATGTCATTACTGTCAGGTCATGTCATATGACACGTTTTTCTTTGGTTGACTGTAAAAATGATGTGCCTCTTGCTACACCAGTTTTTCCCTCAGTTTTATTTCCAGAGTGAAGACAGTGCCCGAGTTTGAAGTCTAGTCCAGGAGGGAAGATGGGGTCAGTTGCCGACATCAGGGAGCTCAGCTGTGGCTCAGAGACATTCAAAACTTTTGTATTTTGTGTTAGACTTTTAAAACAATCCTCACCACAATTAGTGATTGATTTCTTTATTACTAATTATGGTGAACAGTCAGAAAACGCTGTTCTACTTTCTACTGGTTCTCAACAACTCAAGGTGAAAAGCCTACTCTTATTTTAATGACTTTGCAGTCAGTGCCTTTAGCTCTTCACATACTGTGTCTGCCAAGCTCATTTCCAGGGAAAGAATCGGTAAACACAATACTATTCTTCCTGAGGATACGATTCTCCCTGGTTTGCGCATATATCCAGGGTCATCAGTAGGCATTGAGGGACAAAAGTAGATAGGTTCTTGGTGTCACCTTGATATAAGCAAGTTGCTTGGCAGTCCTATCTTTTAGTGAAGTAAGAAGCTACTTGCAGTTAAGGTAGGTGTTGCCTCCTTACAACAGGAGATGAGAAACTTCAAATCTGGGCCTCTGTTTTAACTGTAAGACTAGCAGAAAGCGCCCCCCACCTCTGGCCACCACCCGCCTTTAAATACAGTGTGTGTGACTGCACATGAGCTCAAGTATGTTGATTAACACTGGGAGCTGGCCCGCTACCAGAGGTACACGGCCTTTTTATACACACCAATCTCCCTTCACTGAATTTCGTTTTCACCGTGTGAGGCACAAGACTCGCTCTCAGCTGGAACAATTTCACATTTATAAGCATTAAACACTCCGCCTATTTTAGCCAGGTATCAGTGAATAGGCTCAGAACTTGAAAATTTTGTGATTTTTTAAATTTTACTGTTGGACTACACACACACACAGCCTTTGTGTGGTCATAAGCAGTCAGATCGTGGCCATTTAAAAATAACCTGGCAGCATCTGTTGTGGGCTGAGGCAGGAAGGGTGCGGTGACTTGCGCCAAAGTGAAGCTGCTGTCCTTGGAATAAGATGATTCAAAATAAAGTTTACCGCTTTTCAAGGAAAGACTCAGTCATGAAAACTCATTATTTAGCAGGTAAAAAGAAACTTTTGTTAGTCAAGTGGGTTATTTTTAGAATATACTATACCTCTCCATCCTCTAGCTCTACATCCAGGAAATCGAAGTCTCTAAAGACTCTGAACTGCTGCTCACTGTTCGCGTCATCCATGTTCTCCTGTTCTCGGGCACCGTCCTCAGAGGAGACCAGGCTTGTCTGGTGCTCCAGCAGATCCAAGTCCCCGCACGATGAAAAAATCACCTAAAAATCCAGAGTTCTTTTCTGAGAAACCATCCCCTCTGGTTGTTTGTGCTACAAAGAATTGTTATTGGCTCTTCATCACACTACGTTTCCAGTACACACCTAATTCCTCAAGTGGGTATTTTTAGACTGTTCTTTCATTATTTATGTTGGACTGATGCCTACAGATTAAACTTGGTGCAAAGACACAAGTTCGTGCACTGGGAAAATGTTCAAGAGGCAAATGGCTGCTTGATGGATGAAGACTGGATCCTCTGTGTGTGTGTGTGTGTGTGTGTGTGTGTGTGAGAAAGAGAGAGAGAGAGAGAGACAACTGTGTATGTGTTCATGAGAGAGTGACAACTGTGTGTGTATTCACAAACTGGAGCAGCCAAGAAAGTTTCCACAGTTTCTGAACTGACTGAGGTTAGAACTTGTACACACTCTCTTTCATTATACACACATTGTCACACAATATTTCCGGGACTCCTGATACCAAGATATGTTATTGTAGAATGAACTGTAACAGCAGAGGACTTAACCCTTTCAGAGATAAACCAGGAACTGGAAAGGAATAAGAAACAGAAACCGAAAGGCACAATACTTGCTCATTTTAACTCCAGAAGCATAACTGAGCAGCCATGCTCATAATTTATACTTAAATTCCTGTCCTGCTGATTTAACCAAAACAAGATTTTTACTATTAAAATCTTTAATATATTAATATTTTAAAATTAACATCTACGTTTAGATTCTTTTTACTTGGCCATCTTAACAGAACTTTGTACAAATTATAAACTGCAAATGAAGCTAAATGTTTTGCTATCCAGCCTTTCCTGAACACAGAATGATATTAAATAAAGTGAACAGGATTCTTTATTTAACCATCACAGCATCTTGTCTTCCTTAAAAAGTAGGCAATAGCTTAGGAGAATTTAAGTGGAACAAACACTTCTCAAAGGTAAAAGAGTGAGAGGATATTATAGGTACTTTTTCTCTCGTATTTCAGAACAGTCATTATGTGTTGTGTACATACGTGACATGACACAGTCTGTACAGGGTTACACATGCACACAGGAGACAGAAAACATGGGGGACCAGTCAGCTAGTTAGTGAGCAACCAGATGAGAATTCCAGTTTCCTCAGCCAAAGGCTCCTTTCCTTGTCAGTGCTGCTGCCCTTACTTGTAATGCCCTCCTGGGAAACATTTATAGCCAGAGAAACACAGAGCAGATGGTTCAGACCTGAAGGGGAAAGTGCCCCGCACCGGGACAGGAAGAAATGGCCCCGGTTGGCACAGCTGCTCTGCAGATGTCAAGTGCTCCCTTTCCCCTTCCTCGTGGGCTCGGAGGCTTCATCTGCTCTGGCCACCGTCACCTGTCCCTCTGCCCTAAATAATGTTACAGGCACAGCAACAAACCTACTGATCAATAACACTAAAGTGGTGATTTTAGTGGAGGCCAAGCTGAGATGATGGCGGCTGGGGCACATTGGCACTTTAGCAAGGATTTATAAGCCTCTAATATTTCATCTCCTCACGAATTATGTTAGCAGCTACCGTTTCCCTAGAGAAATTGTTTGGTAACTCTTAACTTATTTGGGAAATTATTTAGTTTGAGTTTTTTGGGGGTGGGTTAATAATTAGATGCCATGATAAAGATGAAATAAAAATACCATACCTGGTAAAATCAGACCCAGAGATTTTTATTGCTTTTGCCACAATAGACTCACATATATAATTTGAATTTTTTAAACTTTAGAAGGGCTTCAGAAGCTGACTTCTAATATAATTATTCATATATTCCAATGCCTGATAGCATGTTTTTTTAAAGGATTTTATTTATTTATTTTTAGAGAGAAGGGAAGGGAGGGAGAAACAGCAGGAGAGAAACATTGATTGGCTGCCTATCGTACGTGGCCCAAACAGGGACTGAGCCTGCAACACAGGCATGTACCCTGAGTGGGACTCAAACCCACAACCTTTCACTCTGTGGGACACCCAACCAACCGAGCCACACTAGTCAGAGCTAACCTGTAACCTCACTGGAAGCTTATATGAGAAGAAAACATTATAAAATATCATTATTTTCACCTTATTGTATGTGAGTAAAATAATGACATCACAGTAAGAGCTCCATATATAGAGTAAAACTACACCCAAAAGGAATGTGTACCATGTGTACTGGTGCAGTAGTCACATATATATTTTCAGGAAGCTGGGCATTTTTACTAAGAAAATTAAGATATTTTTAAAAATGAAAATAGCTGAGTATTTATAGACAAACTAGAGCAAATAGCCAAAAAAAATTTTCATTGTTTCTGAACTAAGTTGAGACTGAAAACAATGGTGTGGGAGAGATGATATAGAGGTTTGATCTAGATAATAGATATTATGCTTGTAATACATAGGTAAATCTTCTAAACTTGTTTTGACCAAATATAAAAAAGAAATGATACCAAAATCCATGTGATATGTAAAAGAACTTACTGATGGGTTTTTGCTCAATCCCACTTCCTGGCCACACAGTGAAAGAACGTGCACCAACTTCTCCTTTGTCCTCTTCTGGAAAAGAAATACACAGGTGGGTTTGTAATTGTGGCATTTATGACCAGATCTGCTCTTAAACACAGGGCTATCATGCTGGGAATATGGCCCGTGAGAACTGAGATGTAAAATACATACAGACTTGGTATAGAAAAAGAATGTAGAAAATCTCATGAATAATTATGAAATATTGATTACATGTTGAAATAATATTTTAACATATTCAGTTAAGTAAAATACATTATTAAGTTAATTTTATCTGTTTCTTTTACAGTTTGAAAAATGACTATTAGAAAATTTAAAATGTGGGTCACCTTCTGTTTCTATGGTACGGTTGCTGATTTAAGTTTTCCCAAGGTGGGGGTTAAGGCCTGAAAATCAACCTCAAGATTCTTCAGTAGATATTTATTCCTTTCCTTGATAATCTTTTCTTGTATGCTGCAACCTTTATCATTAGCAAGGTTTTCCTTATACCTTTTGTTACAACACAAACCTACTTTCTTTAAAGGGAAGACTACTTTGTACAGAATTAAAAAAACAAACTAACTAAAACTAAATTAGGAGACTTCTGGCCAAGATGGAGGTGGAGGTAGATATACACTGCCTCCCTGCACAACCAAAAGAAGGACAACAACGAATTTAAGGGCAAAGAACAACCAGAACTGCCAGGAAATTGAACTGTATGGAAGTCTGACAACCAAGGAGTTAAAGAAGAAACATTTGTTCAGACTGGTAGGAGGGCTGGAGATGGGCAGCAGGGTGGAGAGGATGAGCAGCAAGGCAGTGGCTGGTGGACCAGGCCGTCCCACATTCGCGTGGGGATAAACTGGGAGGAACAACTAGGGAGCAAGACAGACTGTGCAACCCAGGGTTCCAGCATGGGGAAATAAAGCCTCAAAACCCCTGGCTATAAAAACCAGTGGAAATTGCAGTGGTGGGAGAGCCCCCCAGCCTCTTAGGAGAGTTTGTTGGAGAGACCCACAGGGTCCTAGAATGTACACAGGCCCACACATCCAGGAATCAGCACCAGAAGGGTCTAATTTGATTGTGGGTAGTGGGGGAAAGTGACTGAAAGCCAGCTGAGGGCCAAGCAAGC